>BSBK01004182.1:600000-800000 GCA_027943335.1 Chamaecyparis obtusa | reverse complement strand
AAATATCTAACAAACTTAGTGTCCCGATCTGAAACTATGGTCCTTGGCAAACCATGAAGTCTCACTACTTCTCTAAAAAAAAATTTTGCTACATGAATAGCATCATTAGTCTTCTTGCAGGGAATGAAATGTGTCATCTTTGAAAATCGGTCAACTACTACAAAAATTGAATCATGTCCCCGCTGTGTCCTCGGTAAACCAAGAACAAAGTCCATACTGATATCCTCCCAAGGCTTCTCTGGTATAGGTAATGGCTGATACAACCCTGTATTTTGCTTCACTCTTTTCGCCATCTGACATACTCTGCAACTCTGTACAAACTTCTTCACATCTTGCTGCAATTGTGGCCAATAATAATTCTCACCAACCAAAGCAAGGGTTTTATCGCGACCAAAATGTCCAGCCAATCCTCCACTATGCTTCTCCTTGATGAGATTCTCCCTCATAGAACTTCGTGGAATGCACAACTGACTCCCTCTAAATAGCATATCATCTTGGATGATAAAATCCAGCCATTTCATCCTGTCTAGAGTAACAGGTTCTGTACAAGCTTTCCAAGCTTCACCAAAATCAGGATCCTCTGGATATAAATTCTTGAGTTCCTTGAACCCAACCACCTCAATCTGCATCTCTGTCAACAATAGTTGCCTTCTACTAAGAGCATCTGCAACCCTGTTAGACTTTCCACTCCTGTGTTTCAAAACAAATGTATAACTCTGCAAAAACTCAACCCATTTCAAATGCCTTTGATTCAATTTTCTTTGACTATTCAAATATTGCAAAGCTTGATGATCGGTATACAAAACAAACTCCTTAGGAAGTAGATAATGTCTCCACTTCTTTAATGCCTGAACTATAGCATAAAATTCCTAATCATAAACAGAATATTTCTTCTTGGCATCATTTAACTTCTCACTGAAATAAGCAACAGGTTTACCTTCTTGGCTCATAACAGCTCCTATTGCAGTACCACTAGCATCACAATCTACTTGAAACACCTTATTAAAATCTGGAAGTGCTAAAACAGGTTGTTCTATAACTTTTTGTTTCAACAATTGAAAACTTTTTTCTGCCCTATTAGTCCACTTAAACTCTTTTCTATCCCCTCTCATTGTTTCAGTCAAGGGTCCACAAATACTGCTAAAATTTCTGATAAACTTTCTGTAAAAGCTAGCCAAACCATGAAAAGATCTTACCTCAGTAGCACTCCTTGGAGTAGGCCATTCAAGGATAGCCTGTACCTTCTCTGGGTCCATTTTTAGACCTTTTGCTGAAACTACAAATCCCAAATACACTAACTCTTTCTTCACAAAACTGCACTTCTTCAAATTAATCAACAATTTCTCATCTCTCAACTTCTCAAACACCATACGAATATGCATCATATGTTCCTCCAATGTCTTGCTAAAAATCAAAATATCATCTAGGTAAACAATGACAAACTTACCCAGAAATTTTTTCAGAACCTCGTTCATGAGCCGCATGAAAGTGCTCGGCGCATTGGTTAGCCCAAAAGGCATGACTAACCACTCATATAGTCCTTCCTTTGTCTTGAAGGTAGTCTTCCATTCATCTCCTTCTCTGATCCGAATCTGATGATATCCACTCTTCAGATCTATCTTTGAGAAATACACAGCTCCACTCAAACAGTCCATAATATCATCCATTCGTGGCAATGGAAACCTATACTTGATTGTGATCTTGTTTATTGCCCTAGAATCTGTACACATCCTCCATTCTCCATTCTTCTTTGGTGCTAATACCGCTGGTACAGCACAGGGACTCAGACTCTCACAGATCAATCCTTTCTGTAACAGTTCATGTACTTGTCTGTTCAACTCCTCACTTTCTGTAGGTGTCATTCTGTGTGCTGCCTTATTCGGCAAACTCGCTCCTGAGATCAAGTCCATCTGATGACTGATCTTCCTGACTGGTGGTAATCCATCAGGCACGTTATCGGATACAATATCCTGAAACTCATTCAACAAATCTGCAACTTCTGCAGGAACATCTTCTACTTCCTCTTTACCAGCTTTTGGAATTAAAGAAAAATATACATGATCATGCCTCATACCATCTAGGAAATTTCTTCCATCAACAAAAGTTATCCTTGCATTACCACATACCTTTTCTTCAGTCTCCTTCAATGGTTTTAGTTTATGTCGCACTCCATCCTTTGTCAGGGAATAGGTATTCACACGGCCATCATGTACAGCACATCTGTCAAACTGCCATGGGCTACCCAACAACATATGACATGCATCCATAGATATGATATCACACAGTACCTCATCTTGGTATCTGCCAATCTTGAACTTCACCAGGCATTGTTCATTGACCATGACCTTGTGGTCATCCTGTACCCAGGCAATCCGATATGGATGTGGGTGTTTCTGTCTCTTGAGCTTCAACTTTGTCACCATCTCTTCTGACACCAAATTGTCAGTGCTTCCACTATCAATAATCACATCACAACATTTACCTTCACACTTGCACCTGGTGCGGAACAGGCTCCTCCTTTGCTCAGGTTCATTCTCACCACTCAACATGACTCTTCTGTTAATCAACGTTTCTCCTCTTTCATCATCTTCAGAATTTGATGATCTGGCATCTTCATCTACATGTACAACTCTAGCCTGGCCTTCATTTCTCCTGTCTGTTCTCCCTTGGCGCTGAGGACATTCAAATGCCCTATGACCTTCTTCTCCACAGTGAAAACATGTTCCACGGAAGCCACCTCTTCCAGATCCTTGTCCTCTTCCTCTTCCTCTCTGATCTCTATTATTCTGATCCTGGAAGCGATTGGAATTATTTCTTCGCTGATTTTAACTGCTACTCTGGCCTCATCCTTCTTTTTTGGATCTTCATTTCAGCCACCATATGACCGTCCACTAGATCATCCACCGCGACCTCTTCCGTTTTGTCTGCTCTCGAACTTCTTGTTCAGCTTTTCCTCTACTTTTAGGGCAAATTAGTATGTCTCCTCAATACTGTTCATTTGAACCAGATTCAACTCCTCCTGAATGCTTGGCCTTAACCCATTAAGGTATTGGGCAACTTTCTCCTTATCAGCTTCGGCATGGCCTGTTCTGATGAGGATTCGATAGAACTCCTCTGTATACTCCTGAACAGATCTTCCTGCTTGCTTCAAACTTTGCATTTTCTTCAGTAGGTCAAGCTCATAATCAACAGGAATGAACTGTTGCTTCAATTTATCCACCATCCGATCCCATCTCGTGATTTTCTCCTTTCCCCTTCTATTTCGGTCCAACTGAATCTCTTGCCACCATATCTTCGCATGACCTTTCAGTCTGGCCTTCGCAAATTTGACCCTATCAGGATCCTCAACATCTTCGTACTCAAAATATTCCTCACATTCATTGATCCAGTCGATCAATTCCTCTGGGTTAAGATTTCCAGAAAATGTGGGAACCTCAATCTTAGGTCTTTTCCCAATCTTGGAAATCGCCCGGAAAAGTTTTTCTTCCTCCTGGTTCACAATTTCAACTTCTCCTTCTTGATATTCTTCTTCGGCTTCATCCTCGCTTTCGTCTCTGACATTAAGATTCATTCCTCTACGAATCTCTTCTTGCAATGCTCGCACTTGTCTCTGTAGCTCTCTAACCTCAGGTGTCACAACACCAGCTCTTCCGCCACGTTCCCTTCGTGGAGGTATTTTCGTGATGCGCGCTGAAACCCTAGCCACGGTCCTAGTGCAAATTGTCTCACAGTCGGCGATCTATTTACACACTCAAGAAAACCTGCTCTGATACCACTTGATGAAGGGTGCTCCCCTTAATACCACAAACACATAACAGATATAGAGAAACAACAACAATATGCAAGAATAAAAAATTGGCTTCTTATTATCTCCACAAATGTGGAATTACAAACTTTCAGAATTACAATATGTAAAGCCACATGGGCATTCCCTTACAATATTCTGTAGGACAAAGCCTCGAACTATTACCCAGATCTACTACCCAGAACTATTCTGAACTGCCTAAGACAATAATACAGCCTTCTTTATATAGGCAATTTTTCACCGCCTGGGAAGGTTCCAAAATTTTTAGCCAATAAGGCCGACCAAACTTAGAATTATTTTATTTTACATTTTATTACATCATAGTCGGCTCAAGATAACCTTTGAAACCCGAACAGAAATTTTGAAGAAAATTATTTTTCGCCATTTCAGGTGGCCCAACTTCCGAAGACCATAAGTCATCACCAGTTGACCCGATCGGCTATTATAACCCCATTTCAGAAATGTCACGAAGTGCTCTACAGGCTTGACCAGCGCAAGCGCCCATCACTCAAATTTTCGACCTCATCCGAGGCCTCTAAAGCCTTCAAAATTGAGTTCAAAGTTTCTGTACCCTGCTGCCAATACCAAAAATTTTCAATATCTTCCAATATACACTTGATCTAGCAATGAAACTTTATTGGCAGACTTAAATGACCAAAATGAACCTCCAAGAAAGAAATCAGATCATTCTGAGCACATACAAAAATTACCAAAAATAGTAACTTTCCATAAATAGTAGCTCTGCACAAAATAGCCTTATTGAATACAAAAATAGAAATATTTTTTTTGGGTGATGCAAGATTGCTCTTACACCCAGGATGCTCCTACATCACACATATATACATATATATATATATACATATATATATGTATATGTATACATATGTATGTATGTGTATATATATATGTATGTGTATATATACATATGTATATATATAGATATATATATATATATATATATATATGTATGTATGTATGTATGTATGTATGTATACATATACATATATATATATATGTATGTATGTATACATACATACATATATATATGTATATATATATACATACATATATATGTATGTATGTATGTATGTATACACCTACACACACACATATATATGTATATATATATCTATATGTATGTATACATATATATATACACACACAACTTGTATATATATGTATATATATATATATATATATATATATATATATATATATATATATATATATTCTCTGAGAAGGGCTCTGTTAGATTCACCTAGCTAAAGAATTCATGGAATGATTTACTAAAATAATTTTTAACAAATACATAGTAAATCCTTCCATAATTTAAACAACGAGAAACACATCAATGTTATACTTCTTATTGTCACCTTACTATTCTATGTCCAGGTGTAAATAAAGAGCTTCCATCAAAAAGAAGAAAAACAAAGAGTAATAAGAAGTTAGAAGAACACCAAGACCACACAAAGACAACTCTCATAAACAACCCTCGGCCTAAGGATAAAATTTTAGCCACGAAGCCCAAATTTAGTACCCTATAGAGGCCGAAGGATTCCACCGGGAAGGAAGGATAAAATGAAGAAAATTATGAGAAAGAAAAAAAAGACAGACCGAAGAGAGAGGGGGGATATATATATATATTATATAAAGTAAACAATATAAGAAAAAGGACCAAGAAAGAACTATTACCCAAACCAGACCACCAAGTCATTAAAAACACATAATTATCCTAAGTATCCAAGAAAGATATGAAAAGTGAATAGATAGGAAGCTCTGAAGATAATCCAAAGAAAGAAACTGAAATACCTTGTTAAGAAGTGGCTATAGAATCATCTGAGTTGGAGCTTTATAGCCACCCAAAACTTGTACTCAAACCATAAGCAAGAACAAAGCAATGCCAAAGGAATCTAGAAAGAAATTAAACATGGAAATAATATATATTAACTAATATTCATAAGTCTGAGAGTTTAAGAGATGAAAATAAAGATAACATTAACCCATAAGAAAGGCCTAAGTTTCAAGAGTAAAGAAAAAATACCCAAGATTTACAAAATTTGGTCTATATCCATAGAACGCAAGATATTATGGAAGGTTCCTAGCAGATAAGCTACATATACTAACACTAATGACAAGCATAGTCAAAAATAAAAAATCCTAAATCCAGAGTCTAGTCATTTCGACAAATACATTCTTGCAGAGCTTCTATATCTTCCTCATAGATAATCGGTGTATCTATCCCTTTTCTCACAATGTATTCTTCCATCTAGATCCTATTTGTTGGAGTCCTGATTTGGAAGAGATGTATAAGGAAATCCAAATTTCTCTCACTAATGGGTCACTAGGTCCAAAATCTTGCCAAGTCTTCTGACTAGAGAATTGGGTAAGTGATGACAGGTCTGTTTCTGATTATGAGCATGTCATAGTTTTCTAGGCAACGAATGGTGAGGTCATTCCTAATATTTACATCACCCTATCAAGATCAACCAAAATGTCTTCAATAAAAAATTTGCAACATAGCCTAGCCATCTCATCAGGCCTAATATATATATGCATTGAAATTTCTATGATCATTGTTGAGAAACCTAGATTGGCCCTAAACCTCTCTTGGCTATTGACAAATTGATCACCTATACATGTGTGTGTGAAAATTGTACCTAGTTGTAGACACAACACTTCAGTAAAATAGTAGAGGTTAGCAAATCAAAAATTTGCAATATAAATGAAACTAGCTAACCAAGCAATTTACTACCTTCTAGTAGGTGCAAGTATGGTATTCTCAGATTCAGACTGAGATCAGTGATAATGCAACACCTAAACAAAGGATTTAAATTATTGAAAGCAAAGAGATATGAATGCAGATTAATCTATTTTTTTGGATTTTTGATGAAATTATGATGAAAACTGATATGAATCTAATCTAGATGAATGTATGAAATTGATATGCAGATTATTCTAACGATGCTATAAAAAATGAATGAAAGTGGATGCAAAGCTATGAAAAAAAATGAAAGATCTCACAAATAGCCTATCGCAAGAGCTTTGATTCTTCAGATGCAATTTCGCCAGAGTAATTATGCAAATTCGAGAGATGATTTGTGAAGAGCATGAGCCTTGATTTTATAGAAATCTAGGCTTTGAGGATACATTAACAAAAGCCATAAATCACTCTTGATAAACTCAGGTTGATTTTTGACTTAACAAGAAATTAGAAATAGATTAACTCATAAAATCATGCAAAAGCACTTTTTGACTCAAAATAGATTTTAGTTCACTTTTTCAACTCACAATCAAATGTTGAGTTTAGAAAGTTAGCAAATTGAAATTGATAATTGATTTAAAGTTGACTGCTTTTCTGATTGTGCATGATTTAATTTGAATTAATTTAATAATAAAGTGATTTATTCTCAATTTAACTAATTTTTAATTAAAAATAACTGATTTATTGGTTAATCAATTATTAAATCAAACTTTTATTCAAAACTATATCATTAAATATTGACAACTGGATTTAATCAATTAAATAAGAATTCAATTGATTATTTTTAGCCAATTTGATTTATTATCAAATAAAACAATATTAATTAGGAATAAATAGAATTAAATCTAATTAAATAATTAAGTGGCAGTATTAATCTAATTAATTCAATATTTATCATATTCAATTAATCAAATTTAGGATAAATGAGTTTTATCGCCAAATAATATTCAATTAAAGATAATTAGAATAATTAGGAATATTCAAGGAATATTCCTCGATGCAGAATTAAGATAATCAATTAGGGTTTAGATGAACTGATGTGCAGATGTGCCTTAGGTTAGGACTTTGATGTCGACTTGGTTTGATTTGATGATGTAGGAGGTTAATGAACCTATAGCCCATTTTTGGGGTATTACATTTTGCCCCTCTTTGAATTACTGTGCAAAGTGCAGTGGTTCAAAGATTAATCTATTTTTTATGATGATGCAGACTCAGTTATGTGGTGGAGAAACTGATCCTGAGAGATTAACAAATTCTTATATAGAAACCAATTGAAAGGTTTGAAGATGTTGGTGATTCAGGTCCTGATTGACCAAAGAATCAAAATGATGCTAACTATATCAACAATGAACCGATGATTACAAAGAAGTGTCAAAATGCCTGATTCTGAACCTATGATTATGAAGAAGTGACTATCTTGACTCTAGACCTGATTGTCCAAAGGAATCAAAAGGATGTGAAATCTAAACCCTTCAGTTACGAAGAACCAAGGAAATAACACAACTGAATCGATGGTTATGAAGAGGTGATATTATTTACAAGATTGATTAGGATACCAGATTGATATGGATATTGATGAACCTAATATGCCCCAAGAGATGTGCCCCAAGCGATGAGGTCTTTTGATGAATCAGCAACTAGACGTGGTTGTTGTCTTGATTACTAAAAGAAAGATTTGATTACAGATTTGATTGATGTGCAATACCATGCCCCTTCGGGATAAAAATCAAAATCTGACAAGAAAATTCAACGTTGTAGTTTAGAAACATGTTAATTGATTTGAGAATTGGTTATACACATCTAAGAATGCATTCTGCATCATTTGGAGGTCTTGAAGACCAATTTTGACTAGGTTTGACCATGAGTTGACCATGGTTGATCAAGTTGAAATTTAGATATTTTGATGTAAGATAATCAGTTAAGTTGAATATTAGATTTCTATGATGATAGAAGGTTGATTATGCAAGGAGTCAGTTGTCCTACGTCCAAAAATTTCAAATCGTGATTTTGATAAAGTAAATGATCTCAGATTTTGATTTTGATCCTGAAAATGGGTTCAAAACGTCGAAATTAGCCAAGGGTGCAATTTTTGTGGAAAATGGAGCACTCTGAAAAATTCGGTCAAAACCTATATAAGGCTCGAAAGGGTCATTTTCAATTCATTTCAACCTTTTGACTTTAGAAACTTCCATGGAGCCCTCTAAGAGAAAAAAATGGAGAAAATGGCAGTTCTAGTGTCTTCACATTGATTTGAGTGCAGCCGGTGGTACCAGCATTCTCCCCAATACAGGAACCTAGTAAGTGGACCTTTGTGCCTCTCTAGCATTCAAATTTTTCATGTTTTTATGCTTTCTAGGAATTTTTCATACGCTTTTTAATATTTAAATTTTTCTACCATAGAAACTCGTACGATAGTCCTATGGGACTTGTACGACTTTTGAATTTCCTTTAGAGTGTCATCCCAGGTCTATAGGAAACTCATATGAGAGGGACCCATGTGTCGTATGATATTTCATCAGGTTCTTCCAATGTCGTATGACAACCTGTGTATTGTCATTTACTCATGGAATGTCGTATGGGAACCTGTATAAACTCGTACGAGTTTTGACATCAGTCTGGAAAGTTGTATGGAAAACAGAGAGCATTTTTCTCAGTCTTAGGTCAAATTTTTAAATTTTTTGATTTCTTAGGCAGATTCCTTAGAATTTAATGCACCTTCTGAAGTGTTCAACTTTTCAAATTCTCTACTGATAGCATGATTTTTTACCAAGTTACTGATAGGATACCCTATTTCTATGTTGTGTAGGTCATCTACCCTAATGTTCATGTCTGTATATCATACCCAACTACACAGAGATTATGTGTGTCACTGCCTGACCCATTGAGACCGCACCTAGCGGCGTGCAGGTTTGAGTATCTAATCCATTTGCTTGAGATTCAGGTGAACCATGGATTACTGACTGCTTTGATTGAGCACTTTCATTCAGAGACAGGCTTTCCACTTTCCCACTGGAGAGATTACCGTCACACCTGAGGATGTTTACAGGATATTGTGTATTTTGTTTCATGGTCCTTGTCCTTATTACATTAGTGCAGGGAATGTTGGCCTTCATTCTTTTAGGACTCTATTTGGAGATGATGATCAATTGGCTCAGTCCATATCCTAGGAGACTTTGACACAATGTTATGGGTAGACCCATAGACTTGAGTGCATTATAGTAGGGATGATCGGAGGGATCATCATGTCCAACCATCATTAGAATGGTCTCTTGATGGGTTGGGCCCCTATGGTAGCTCAATTAATGGCTACTCCTTCTAATTTGGGTTGGGGTCAGTGCATGCTTTCACATATGTTCTTAGAGATGCACAAGATCGTGTATCATGAGAGCAAGTCATTTGCATCAGGTGTGCTTGTTTTATAGATCTGGGCATGGGAGCACATTCCCATATGTCGACTGGTATGTCAGAGTCAGCGATAACCGCAGGAGCCTATCAATATGTATATTCTAGATATGTGACATAGGTTTGCATGGGTATCACTGAGTACTGGAGGTAGGTCCTCTATGACATGACCTTTGTCATTTGGTGACCATATTTATAAATAGAGGCATGGCCTACTGCACAATCTTGGTTTAGTTACTTCTGCTAGATTCAGGTACTGATGGGTCGCTCTACTATAGTGCTAGAGAGATTCATCATTACACAGGTGTGGTGGTAGTATGGTATCATTTAGGATGCCCCATAGGATTATACTACATATGCATGACTGGTATGAGAGATAGGAATAGGATGGATGGCATGGTTATCTTATGCTCTTTGTAGTCAGGAGTATACAAGTTATGTGAAGAAAGAGTGAGACTATAGACCACAGGTAGCAGATGTCAGTGTTACAAATGTGTTCATTGCTTAGCTAGCAGAGCACCCTATGCGCAAGTTCTCAGATCCCACTGAGCTGATTCTGAGCATGGAGGAGGTAGTAGATGTTATAGGGGCTCCCATGGGTAGAGGCCAGAGATGCAGGGAGGTACAGATTCCTATTGTGCAGCCCACACCTCCTAGACCTAGCACTATGGTTACTCCATAGAGGCCAGCTGGATAAATGAGACCAGCCTGCCCTCTAAGTTCTACAGCGGGGAGACCTATAGTTCTTTAGAGGAGATCTACTAGAGGAGAGAGTGGCACACTTGGTAGAATTGGGAGTGTTGATGAGGTTCTGGGGGCATAGTAGGATGTAGGTGCTGACACTGATGCTGCATAGGTGGATCCTAATTTTGATCTTGGTGTTGAGGTTAGATACCACAAGGCGCACAGGGCAGAGGTTGTTGATCAACCGAGTGAGGACATAAATATACCAGTGGTAGATGTAGATCCTAGACTGAGGCAGACTCCTTAGGACATCATTAGGTGACTGAGACTTCAAGTTAGAGACCTGAAGGCACAGAACACTACATTGGAGGTGCAGCTAAAGGAGTCTGAGAGGCAACACATAGAGTGTGAGGTAGATTGCATATAGTTACATGCCGAGGTTGTACATCAAATGGCACGGGATTCCTATTATGACTTTGCATATTATGCAACATTACCAATAGCACAGAGAGTACCCACTTACTCTTAGTATATGATAGCATTTGAGGCAGCTAAAGCACCCAGGGATGATCCACCACCTGATGCACCTGCACCACCTCCACCAGATGTGGAGGAGTAGGCAAACATCTGATCTGCCTTAGTATTCTAATTATTTTTGTCATTTTTGTCCACATACATTGATCTATTTTGATAGCTCTCATGAGCTCATTCTTTTGTATCTTGTGCCAGTAGTGCACCTCTAACTATTCTAATTTATGATATATATGAGATCGATTTATTTTGGTTGTGACTTCATGTCTACTTGTCATTTTGTGTATGATGATATCATGTGATGTAAATTCTTTGATTAGTGTAGAATGTATGGAATATGAAATGCAATGGTTTCTTTCAAATGTATGGATAATGCAATGCAGTTGATTATGGATTGTAAAAATGAATGATTTGCTTATGCTTTATGGATGCACATGTATGGAATGCAATGAATGTAATGGAATTTATGATATGTAAATCCAAAGATACACATGATTTATTTTGCAAGTATTGATGAAAACAAGTACTCGGTCATTTGTCAAAAAGGATGATTAACCCAAGATGGTGACTACTTGCGAATCTGTGAAGAGACCTTCGTGTGAGACTCGACTCTTTGTATGATGTTTTATGTTTTTGTTAAAGAATAATTTAAGTGTTGAATTTTGATTTGGCAATTGTGAGATCATGCAATCATGCAAAGTGCAAAGTGAAATGCAAAATGAAATGCAAACCTAAGACCTAGTCACTGATCATGTGTCGGTCATTTTCATCACAAAGTTTTTAGGTAACCAAATAAATCAATACAACATCCACTAGTTAGGAAACTATAGACATTTGAATATTGATTTGTATGCTCAAAAGTCAATACAATGCCCACTGGTTAGACAACCATGGACATATGAATATTGATTTTGTTTTCAAAATGTCAGATTAGATATACGCATCAAGGCACAAACGCCAGGATGACCTAAATATCATGTCCATTTTGATATAGCAATTTGTATAAGCATCAAAATGTAAACATCATGATGACCTAAATATGCCTTGCAGTGCAAACACATCAAGCAATCAAGAGATCATTCTAAATCCAATGTGAATTACCTATAGTGACCCTTTATCATTCACATCCTTAGGTAAGATCACGTTTCACAGTAGGAGTAAGAATGCACTCAAAAAGACAATAGTTAGATCAAACTTCCTTGAATTTTCTGAGTATCAATGGTCAAGGTACACATGGCCATCCAATACATGATAGAGGCTCTTACAGATGGACACCATTTCAATCCAAAATTTCCAAAGTTGTTAGATTTTCACATACAACAAGAAGACAAAGAAAAGATTTTTCCCCCAGTCATTACTCTCTAAATCTGATAAAGGACATCACCAAAGAACTCGAAGGGACAAAATATGTAGAAATCTCAATGTGAATTAGTAAGCATACAAGGAGATAAAAGCATGAAGCAAAGATGGTTTTCAGTTTTTTTGTTGATGTTTGTTTGTGTTTGATTGCAAAATCCTTTCTGGTAAGGAGACTAACTGACTAGCTTGGATGTAGCTTTGGAAGGACCTTGACTGGATATGGCTCATCTGAGGTATACTAGAGACCATAAGATATGACACTGATTGCCCCCAAGTTTGAAACATTGATAGGATAGAGACACATTTTCTGATTGGTGTACAGACCGACTTTATTGAAAATAGGAATGCGAAAACAAACCAGGAGATATGTACAAACTAAAGCAGGACTGAAAGCTGGGAAAGACCAAGATTGTGCTAATAGATGGAGCATTTTGAACAAGTAGTGCCCATTTGCCAGGTTTTCACCATCTAGGTAGAGATTCTATTTTTGCAACCAAGGCGCCTGTTTCCAAGTTTTCACCAAGGCACCTTTTCTTTTTCTCCTTTTTTGTATTTTTATCTTTTCAATTTTTTTATTATTTTATTTTGTATCTTTCCATTTTTATTTTTTTTTATATTTTTCAAATTTTTCAATTTGTTTGTGAATCATCAAGGTGCCTATTGCTAGGTTTTCATCAAGATGTTTATTTTTTTAGGACTTTTTCAGATTTCTATGATTTTTTTTCAGGACATTTTACCATAGATGAGTGCCTTAGGCGTATAATTTCTTCAGATGGAAAACATTGATTGGTTCTTGGAGATGTTCTCCTTCAGTCATTGAGAGTTGATAGGCTCCAAATCCAAAAGTAGAAATGATAAAAAAGGGACCCAGCCAGTTGGGTTCAAATTTCCCCTTGCGCTCTCGATGTGATTGATTTTTAGGATTCTCTCTCAAGACTAGATCACCAACCTGGAATTCTTTGTGTCTGACTTTCTTGTTGTAGCCTCTAGAAATTCTTTTTTGATATACTCTAAGATGATCATATGCTACTTGTTTGCACTCATCTAGTAGTTCAAGTTCTTGCAACCTAGACACTCTATAGTCATCATCAATTACTAGACCATGCATTCTAATTCTTAGTGATGGGATTTCAACCTCAATAGGAAGTACCGCTTCAAACCCATAAACTAAAGCGAATGGTGTAGCCCAAGTGGGCATTTTGATACTTTTTTTGTAGGCCTAGAGAGCTTGATTGATCATGAGATGCCAGTCTCTTCCTGTTTTATTAGCTATGCGATGCAAGATTTTCAATAGGTTCTTGTTTGATGCCTCTGCTTGTCCATTCCCTTGAGGATAGTAAATGGATGACCAATATTGTGTTATCTTGAATTTTGAGCATAAGGAATCTAGGTCCTTGTTCTTGAATTGGCCACCATTATTTGTGACTATAGAATGTGGAATACCATACCGACATATGATGTAGTTCAAAATGAACATAGAGATTTGTTTGTCGGTTGCTTGAGTCAAAGGAATTGCTTCCACCCATTTTGTGAAATAGTCTGTAGCTATAATGATATGGGTATGTCCATTAGAAGAATGTGGATAAATGGCACCTATTAGATCAAAGGCCCATTGTTGAAAAGGCCATTGTGTAGTAAAGGGAATAAGATCTCTCCCTGGTGCATGAATCAAGTTTCCATGTACTTGACACTTTTGACAGTTCTTAGCATACTTGATAGCCTCTTTTTCCATTTCAAGCCAATAGTACCCAGCCCTAATAAATTTTTGAGCTAGTGTTAAACCATCGGAATGTAATCAACATATACTGTCATGGACTTCCTCTCATGCACATTGAAACTCTTCTCATTCTAAACATCTAAGGAGTGTACCATCTAGACTCCGTTTGTATAATTCATTACCAATGATGACATACCGGGATGCATTTCAGATAAGGTAATATTTCTCATGGTGGTTGAAGGTATCAAGGATGATTTGGTCTTGAAGGTAGGAAAAAAAGTGTTTGTATATGGATGAATCATGACCAACAATAGTGCAGATCATGTGGGTTTTGGGGGAGTCATATGCAGGGAACAACAGTGCTTCCACCAAGAACTCATAGCATAGCTCATGTTCAGGCTATTGTAGTAGAGATGATAGCATTGCTATAGCATCAACAACCTTGTTCTCTATTCTAGGAATATGTTCAAACATGATAGATATGAAATATTTCTTTAAGTCATCTACCCTACATTTTTATGGAACAAGTTTCTCATCTTTCATCTGGTACACATCATTGACTTGGTGTATGACTAATTATGAGTCTCCATGAATGTGTAATTTTGTCACTCACCACTCAATTGATATCTTCATTCCACTAAGTAGGGCTTCATATTTAGCAATATTGTTTGTGTGACGCATGGCAAGGGTCAAGAGGGGCCAAAGGATGGTGCACCCTGATGATCCAAGCCTGCTCAACACACGTGGAAGCAATAAACAACAGGAGTGAGAGAGAGAATGCTAGATCTTTCATATATTTTCATTAAAAGAAATCATACATGCCAGGCTATAAGGCCTTCCCGGTTATGGCCTGATATTACAATGAATCTCAGAAGTCCTCAAACATGCGAGGATCTATTACAAATCTCAAATCTCATGTCTACTATCTTCTATCAAAACTGACTCACAAACTACAACCAAACAACTACATTTATAAAAGAGGCTACCAAACTGAGTCGGCCTTTAGATCCACAATCAATGAAAGGAATGGTTAGATCTAGGACCACATGCTTCCCAATGATGGATTCCAGCATTAAATCCATGACACAATAAAAATGCACAAGTTGGCCTCAACAGAAATCAAAACTAAACCCGTTAGTGAGCAAGGACAACCAAGCAGCAGACAAGCAATGTTGAGCACCAGTGAAACAACTGACCACCCATGAAATGACTGACCACACTTGGTAACCAAATGAAACCAACCAACTACTGACCAACTTGGTCAAAGAAGGAACCGAGCAACATAGAAAAACTTCAAAATGTTTTTGGTGACACAGGATTGCCAAGGACCCGAGATGCTCCTGCATAAGACACCTGGGGTTATTTTGAAATGATTCTATGAATCATTTGGTAGGTATGATCTAAACTACATCCAACTCAGACTGTGAAATCCATGAACTATCTTCCATCGGTCTATTCTTCCACTTAACCAGATATTCCATATACTATTTTCCTCTTGTGCTCTTGCCAACTGTTTGATTCAAAATATGCTCAATCTCTTCATTCTGCTTCTTAGGATATTCTGTCGGTACTATCATTTCTTCATCAGGTTCATGATACTCATACAAATCAGTAATGTTGAAAATTGATGATATATCCATGTCATCAGGTAATATAATCTCATATGCATTTCCACTATCAAATTTCCTCAAAATCTTGCAAGATCCAAACTTCTTCATCTTCAGCTTTCCATATGTTCCAGCAGGAAATTGGCCTTTCTTCAAATGAACCATCACTTCTTCACCAACATCAAAAGTCTTATGTCTTCTTGATCTATCATCTCTATCTTTGTATTTCTGATTACTATCTTCCAGTTTCAGCTTCACATCTTCATGCAATGTCCTCATGTACTCAGCAAACTTTACTCCTTCAGCACTTGTCTTATTTTCATCATCAATGTCTCTCAAATCAGATATCCCCCTTGGTTGTATGCCATTCACAATGTCAAATGGTGTTTTTCCAGTACTCCTATTCACTGAACTATTGTATGCAAACTCTGCTTGTGCCAACACAGAATCCCAATTACTCGGTGTGTCTCCAACTAAACATCTCAAAAGATTTCCCAAACTCTTGTTCACAACTTTAGTCTATCCATCATTTTTTGGGCAAAATGTAGAACTATATTTCAACTCAGTGCCAAATTTCTTCCAAAGGGTCTTCTAAAAGTATCCAAAAAATTTACTGTCTCATTCAAAGATAATACTCCTCGGTAATCCATGCAATCTGACTATTTCCTTAAAGAAAATATATGCTACATGTACTACATCTGATGTCTTTCTACAAGGTATAAAATGTGTCATCTTAGAAAATCTTTCCACAACAACAATTATAGAATCATTACCTCTAACTGTCTTCGGTAAGCCAAGAACAAAGTCCATACTGATGTCAATCCAAGGTTTCTCAAGAATAGCAATCGGTACACACAATCCAGTATTCTGACTTACTCCTTTTGTAACTTGACAAATTCCACAACTTTTCACAAATTTTTGAACATCTTTATACAACTGCGGCCAAAAGTACTTCTCCTTAAGCAAATTCTATGTTTTATCAATGCCAAAATGTCTAGCCAAACCACTACTATGTTTCTCTTTTATCAAATTAGTTCTCATTACTCCTCTTGGTATACACAATTAAATACCTTTGAACAACATACCTTCCTAAATGAAATATTCATCCCATTTAGTGTCTTGTTGATCTTGAATAGGTGCTCTGTACTTTCTCCATGGCTTAGAAAAAATAGGGTCATTTTCATACAAACCTTTCATCTCATCAAAACCAAGAACTTCAATTTTCATCTCGGTCATCAAGGATATCCTTCTACTCAATGCATCAGCAACTCAATTAGTAACTCCACTCTTATTCTTTATCACAAATGTATAACTCTACAAATACTCAACCCATTTCATATGTCTCTAATTCAACTTATTTTGACTACCCAAATACTGTAAAGCCTTATTCTTGGTATACAACACAAATTCACTTGATATCAAATAATGTCTCCATTTCTTCAGTGTTTGAACAATAGCATAGAATTCTTGATCATACACAGAATATTTCCTTCTAGCATTATTCAACTTTTCACTAAAGAAAGAAATAGGTTTACCTTCTTTACTCAACACAGCTCCAATTGCACTTCCACTTGCATCACATTCCACTTGAAATACTTTACTGAAATCAAGTAATGCCAAAATAGGTAATTCAACAACCTTCTCCTTCAGATTCTCAAAACTTTTATCAGCTCCATGTGTCCACTTGAATTCTCTTTTGTCTCCTCTCATAGTCTTAGTCATAGCATTGCAAATTGAACTAAAATTTCTTATGAACTTGTGGTAAAAACTTATCAAACCATGAAATTATCCTACCTCACTAGCATTCACAGGTCTAGGCCAATTCAAAATAGCTTCAACCTTTTCAGGATCCATCTTCAAACCATCAGCTGAGATCACAAATCCCAAATACACAATCTCCTCTTGCATGAATGAACACTTTTTCAAATTTATCATCAACTTTTCCTCTTTCAATCTCTGCAAAACTTGTCTAACATGCAACAAATGTTATTCTCTAGTCTTGCTAAATATCATAATATCATCAAGATATACAATCACAAATTTACCCAAGAATTTCTTCAAAACTTCATTCATTAGCCTCATTAAAGTACTTGGTGCATTAGTTAAACCAAAAGGCATAACCAACCACTCATACAAACCTTCTTTTGTCTTGAAAGAAGTCTTCCATTCATCACCTTCTCTGATTCTGATTTGATGATACCCACTTTTCAAATCAATCTTGGTGAAATACTTTGCTCTAGTCAAACTAGCCATTATATCATCCATTCCCGATATAGTAAACCTATACTTCACTGTTATCTTATTGATTTCTCTGGAATCAGTACACATTCTCCATTCTCCATTCTTCTTAGGTGCCAATATAGGAGGTAATACACAAGGAATCAAACCTTCTTTCATCAAACCTTTCTTCAGCAACTCTTGAATCTGTCGGTTCAATTCCTGATTCTCAGTAGGTGTTAACCGATGAGGTGCTTTATTTGGTAAACTAGCTCGAGGGATTAGATCCATACAATGAGCAATGCTTCTTTTCAGTGGAAAACCATTAGGTACATTATCAAAAATGATTTCACTATACTCAATGAGTAACTTACCAATCTCCTCAAGAACATTATCTTCTATTTTCTTACTTGGCTTGTTAGGAATCACAATAAAACATACATCATTCCTTTTCAAATATTTAACAAACTTCCTTCCTTTCATCAAGAAAACTTTCACAGATGTGCAAACATTACTAACAGGTTCTTCCATCAATGGTAACAAGATTTGTTTCTTTCCATCAGCCACAATAGTATACTTATGCAATCTCCCATCATATATAGCATGTCTATCATATTGCCAAGGTCTACCCAACAAAATATGACAACAATCCATAGGCATGATATCACACAACACCTTATCATAGTATTTTCCAATCTTCAAATTCACATAACATTATTCACTTACCAAAAGTGTATGCTCATCTTTGATCCATGAAATCTGATAGGGCTTCAGATGTTCCAGCCTTTTCAACTAAAATTTTGTGACCATCTCCTCAGATGCCAAATTCTCCGAGCTACCATTGTCAATGATTACCTTCCAAACTTTATCAAAAACTCTACATCTGGTCTTGAACAAAATTTTTCTTGCTAGATCTTCCTTTTTTCTTTCATTCCATAGTTCTCTCCTTACCATCAAGTTATTTTCCTTCTCAAGTTCATTCAGTGACTCTTCTTGCACCAAAGCATTTCTACTTCTACCAGCCTTCTTACTCACTTGTGTACATTCAACTGACCTATGTCCTTCTTCTCCACAATTGTAGCAAGTTCCTCGGAAACTTCCTCTACTATAACCACCTTGGTAGTTACCACCTCTACCTAAAGATGAATTTTCACCTTTCCACTCGGCCTTGCCTATCTAGATTTGTCTTTTCAGGTTCAGATCTATCATTTTCACCATTAGATCTACCTCTTCCTCTAGGGAATCTTCCACCTCTTCCTCTCTATCTTTTTTCATGTCTTTTGTTCAATTTCTCGTAGGCTTTTAATGCAAATTGATAAGCCTCTTCAATGTTCTCCAACTTGACCATACTAATTTCCTCTTGGATGGAAACTCTCAAACCATTCAGGTATCTACCAATCCTTTCCACATCATCTTCATCATGTCCAAATTTGATATCTAATCTATAGAATTCCTCAGTATATTCCTTTACCAAGCTATCTTTTTGTCTCAGACTTTGCATTCACTGAACTAGGTTAATCTGATAATCACAGGGTAAGAACTTTGCTTTCAATTTATTGACCATTTTACTCCATACCTTGATTTTGTCTTTTCCTTTCCTTTTCCTATCCACCTGTAGATGTTCCCACCATAAGGATGCATGGCTCTTCAATTTTGTGCTTGCAATCTTCACTTTCTTATCCTTGGGAATGTTTTCATATTAAAAATACTTTTCCATCTCAGTGATCTAGTCCACCAATTCATCAAAATCTATCTTTCCACCATACTCGAGAGGATTGAAGTGTGGTGTTGACTTCAGACTTGTCAAAGCCTTCAAGAATCTTTCTTCACCTTGGTCCATAACAGGTGTAGGTTCTACATTCACCTGTTCTTCTTCAACTTCATCATCACTAACATCTTCAATATGTCTGCCTCTTCTTTGGGCTATTTCAACTGCTTCTAACCTAGCAGCAATCTACCTTAGCATATCCACCAATCTTGGATCTGCATCTTGCCTCCCACGAACCATCTTGACAACCCTCTACAATTGTAGGTTAGATCACAATCTGCAACCCCACAACAATCAACTAGGGCTTCAAGAGGAACCTAGAAACCTAGATCCACAGAACTAGATCAAGATCTAACCTCGCTCTGATACCACCTAACGCACACCAAGGGTCAAGAGGGGCCAAAGGATGGTGCACCCTGATGATCCAAGCCTACTCAACACACATGAAAGCAATAAACAAAAGGATTGAGAGAGAGAGAGAGAGAATGCCAGATCTTTCATATATTTTCATCAAAATAAATCATACATGTCAGGCTATAAGGCCTTCCTAGTTACGGCCTGATATAACAATGAATCTTAGAAGTCCTCAAACATGTGAGGATCTATTACAAATCTCAAGTCTCATGTCTACTATCTTATATCAAAACTAACTCCCAAACTACAACCAAACAACTACATTTATACAAGAGGCTACCGAACTGATTCGGCCTTTAGATCCACAATCAACAAAAGGAATGGTCAGATCTAGGATCACACACTTCCCAATGATGGATTCCAACATTAAATCTATGACCCAATATAAATGCACAAGTCAGCCTCAAAAAAAATTAAAACTAAACCCATTGCTGAGAAAGGACAACCGAGTAGCAGACAAGCAATGCAAAGTGCCAGTGAAACAATTGACTGCCTAGGAAATGACTTACCACAATTGGTAACCAAAGGAAATTGACCAACTACTGACCAACTTGGTCAAAGTAGGAACCGAGCAACACAAACAAACTTCAAAATGTTTTTGGTGACACAGGATTGCCAAAGACCTGAGATGCTCTTGCATCATTGTGCAAGGAAACTTGATTCTGAATGCTTTAGGAATTGAGTAACCTTGAGGTGTTATGAATAGTATTCCTACTCCAGATCCATTCTATGTGTAAGATCCATCAAATAAAATTTTCCAAGTCCTAGAAGATATGTACATGATGGACGAATTAGTAAATTCCATCTACAATGGTGTATCATCAAACAATGGTTCTTGAGCCAGTTGATCTGCAATGACTTGGCCTTTAATAGCTTTTCTTTCAACATATTCTATGTCAAATTCACTTAATAGCATCACCCATTTAGCTAATCTACCTATGAGGGAAGCTTTCCTTAGTAGGTACTTTAATGGATCAATTTTAGCTACCAATTATGTTGTATGAGCTAACATGTAATATCTCAATTTATGTGATGTAAAGATCATGGCTAGACAAGCTTTCTTAATCATTGAATAGTTCTTCTCATATGCTACCAATGTTCTACGATATAATAAATAACTCTTTCCTTTTTGTGTTCATCATGTTGTGCTAATAATGCCCCCAGTGATGTATCTGTGGTGGAGACATACAAGATCAGTGGCTTCCCTTGAATAGGAGGCATCAGAATAGGACGATTCACCAAATATTTCTTTATATGGTTGAATTTCTTTTCACATTCCTCGTTACATGCAAAATTCACCCCTTTATGTAATGTCTTTGTGAAGGGTTGTGATATGTCTGCTAACTGAGATATGAAATGTCTGATAGACTGCACTCTTCCTTGTGAATTCCTCATTTGACTAATATTTTTAGGAGGTTGCATCTCCATGATAGCTTTAACTTTAGCTAGATCAACTTCAATACCCTTCTTTGAAACAATGTAGCCTAAGAGCTTTCTAGAAGTGACACCAAAAGCACACTTTTTAGGGTTCTGTCTAAGACTAAAATTTTCCATTCTATCTAGTATTTTGCTTAAGTCATTCAAATGTTTTGATCTTATCATATACTTAGCTAAGGTGTCATCAACATAGTCTTCCATAGTTTGAAGCATCATGTCATGAAAGATAGATGTCATAGCTCTTTGATATGTAGCACCAGCATTCTTAAGGCCAAATGGCATGACATTCCAACAGAAGGTACCCCATGCACATGTAAAAGTTGTTTTCTCTTGATCTTCTAGAGCAATTTTGATTTGTTTATATCCAGAGAAACCATCCATTAAATAATACATCTCAAAGCCCGTAGTCATGTCCACTATCATATCAATGTTTGGTAATGGAAAATTATCCTTAGGGCATGCTTTGTTAACATCTCTAAAATTTGTGCACTCTTATAGATTTGTCTGGTTTTCATATTGGAACAATGTTGGAGATCCATTCAACATAATCAATAACTCAGATAAATTTGGCTTTCAATAGTTTCTCTAATTCAGCTTTGACTAAGAGTGCAACATGAGGATGCATCTTTCACAATTTTTGTTTAACAGGTTTGGCTCCTGGAGCAATAGATAAATGGTGCATTATGAGATCAAGATCTAATCCAGGCATATCAGAATATTTCCATGCAAAGTTGATCTTCTTTTCTGTTAAGAATTTAGTGAATGCCTTCTTTTCTTCCCCTGATAAGGATTGTGCTACATGAATCATCTGTGGTTCCTCTGTTGTACCCAAGTTGATAGATTCAGTGGGTTCTATCAGTCCTAGAGATTTGTCCTATAAATGACATGGAAGGTATTAAATATCTCATCCTTAGGTGCCTTCGAGAGGTTTTCACCTTTAGATACATCTTTTATTTTTACTATTTTGGGTTTTGAGACTTCCACGTAGTGGTTTTCACCCTCAAAACTCTTTTTCTTTTTATTCTTTTTCTTTTTACTAATATATTTGATATCTGACTTTGTCATGCTAATGCTAGGTTCATTGATGGAAGTCATCATAGGTTCCACTGCGTTGAGGTAGCAAGCAAGGGCATAGTTGTTTCAAAAGGTATGAATATCTTGGCTCGGATCTGTAGACATTTAGTCAATAAGCTCTAGATGTTGGATAGTCAATGTAGGGGAGGATTTGGAAATGGTGTTCATGCATATGGTGTTGTCATCATTGGTCCTAACCTGACTCTCAAATTCAAAGGTGATATTACTACTCAGAATATTCAGTTCATGAATTATCCCAGCGTTATTATTGGATTCCATTTCAGCCATAGGTGGATCAGACTCGTTAGGTTTGTCATTTCGCTCTAGACTCACTTCAGATTTAGGTGCATATTGGTGAATAACATCAACATTTTTTTCAGTGATAAGTTCATCTTCTTCAGGAATAACTCCCCATTCATAGTCATTTGATTCATCTTCTGATCTTTCATCTAGACCTTTGGGAAATTTGAGAATGTGTGTAAAGTCGGGATGGATACCCCAAGAAGGGTTACCTTCAAAGTCTAATTTGAATTCATACTCATGAGAATCTATCTCAAAATAGCTACCACCTTCCTCCTTATCCATTTGGTTTTCTTCAAGATCAGCTGGTTCTTATGGTGTAACTATCTCTTGTCCCATAGTAGGTTCTTGTGTGTCTACTACATTAATATTATCCTTAGGTTTTTCTTCATCTTTAAGGAGGTCTAGTATTTCTTTAGGAAAATGCTCATAAGTAATAAGCTCATCAGTGGTGTTTGAACCATCATTGTCAAATTGTTGTGTATCTTCCTTTAGCTGAATTTATGTTGATGGTTCAATCTACTCTAAGACATGTGGAGATTTTTTACTAAGATGAAAAGGTTTCTTCTGATATCCTAGACCTGTAGTATCTTTGGTTTTTCTTCCACAATGTTCAATGGGCTTTATGATACCTTTGCTTCTTGTCCCTAGAGGTCCTTTTCTGGTGTATCCCATTTTAGACATCAATTTATCACCTGGTCCATAAGATTTGACAGGGATTTTACGTGTTTTTGAGTCACATTTCTAAACTGTTTGGGATTGTGACTCATCTTTGTATAACCATGCAAGAAAAGCTTCTTCTTCATCATATTATTTCTTGGATATCTTTTATGTGACAAAACTCCCATTAAATATGACCTGGGATTCTTTAGCTGTAGGTTTTACCTTGTCTGAAGGTTGTCCATAAGATTTTGGGGATAATAGGAGAGATGTGAGAGATAGGACTGGTTCCATTATGTATTCTCCTATGCCTATGTCCTTGATTTTAACCTCTTTAGAAATGTCTTCCATCTTGGATGTAGAGGCAATGTATGTTTGTTTGGTAGGAGATTCTCTATTGTGTGGGACAAGTTTGTCAGCACTCTCCTTTAATGCATTACAAGATGTGGATATGTCAACTGGAATCGTGACCTCTACTCCATCATAAGGAAACTTCACACATTGATGGTATGTGGATGGAATAGCTTGCATTTCATGTATCCACGGCCTCCCTAGAAGAATGTTGTAATCCAAAGGAAGATCTAGAACCTGACATGTGATATCTCTGGTAACAGGTCCTATTCTAATAGGTAGGACAATGGTTCCTTTTGAAGATCTTTCTTGCTCATCATATGCCTTTATAGTTATATTCTTTTTAGGATCAATAGCATCTTCTGATAATCCCAGTTGTGTGACCAATTTTAAAGAACAAATGTTTAAACCAGCACCTCCATCTATCAACACATGTTTGACACAACGGTTTTGGATCAAGACTTCAATGTGCAAAGGCTGGTTATGCGAATGAATCAATGAATTATCATCTTCCTCTGAAAAGGATATATACTCAGGTGATGTCAGATGACCAACCATAGTATGGAATCTATCTAGATCAAGATTGTTAGGAAGATTGGAACCGAGCAGCGCTTTGTCTGAATAGCCCTATGAGCAAGAGATATCCGAAGTAACTCAAACATTGATATTTTAGCATTGGTATGTTGGAGTTGTTGGAAAATATTGTATGATGTTGCTCTAGTCTCTTTAGGTTCTTTAGGAGTCAATTTTGAGGCAGCCCTCTATTTAGAAGCAAATGAAAGATTGAAAGGCACCTTAGGGGCATTTGATGAACCTAAGTTTTGTCCTTGTAAATGTACCTGAGCTTGTGATCGAGTTGCTACATTTACTGATTAATTATCTCTATCTCTTTTCACAATAGTGATGACATTGCAATGTTTAGATAAGCATGGTTCAACCATGTTTATAACATTATTATTTCCAGAGTAGGCGTAATTGACTTTAGCACCCATGTTAGGTTGAGTAGTAGAAACTCCTTGATTGTGCTTCGGAAATGGCTCTATGAATGTTGTATGATCATTGTTCATTTTATGATTGTCAATTACAATCTCTCCATTATCAATTTTGTCTTGTATGAGATGCTTCAAGCGTATGCAGTTATTCATTTTATGACCCTTGTTTCAATGGAAGTCACAGAAATTGGTCTCTTTCCACCATTTTGGTTTAGGTTCAGGATCAAACATTTTTATCTCAGGCAATGTGATGATATTATTTTCCAATAGAGTTTTCATGGAAAATTCCAAGGACTCTCCCAAAGGAGTGAACTTTCATTTTGGTGTTGTAACCCATGGTTTATATTCTTTCAACTTTTGAGATGGTTCAGATGCCTTTTGTTCAGAATCTTTGATGGCTTGAGCGCCCATGGTAAGATTGAAAGCGGGTGCCTTTGATGGAGCACTGATATGATCCACAACACCATCTTTCACAACAATCTTGTTCTTGTTCTAGAATTTGCCTTTGTCTTTGTTGTTGGAACTAGAACCAAATTCATACTTGTTATCTTTTTTAATGGATATGTCTCCCTTTCGAGAAAGCACATTTTCAATCTTTATGGAATTTTCTACCATTTTCTCAAAAGAAGTGTGATTTTGCATTTGCAAATGGTAGTTGAGTTCCAAAATCATATTGTTGATAAAGATTTCAAGTTTTTTAGTTTCCAAAATGGATCTAGCATAGAGGGAAAATTTATTTCTCTATCGCTTGAGGAAAGTTAGGAATGGTTCTCCTGTCTTTTGTTTCAGATTGCAAATATCGATCATAGTGACCAGATGTTGAATATTGTAGTAGTGTTGATAGAATAGTTTGATTAACTCCTCAAAAGTTTTGATTGTGGGAAGCATTTTTGAGAACCAATGAATGGCTGACCCTCCCAGAGATTGAGGGAAAGTATGCATTAGATAGGTTGGTTCATGCATAAACTCCATAGATTGAGTACAAAATTCCCCAACATGATCTTGAGGATCAAAGTTTTCATCATACTTATCGTACTTAGGGATCTCCACTTTCTTTGTAAATGGTGGCATGTAAAAAATTTTATCAAATGGAAAGGGTCATAGAGCCTCCATAGAAAATTCCTTGGGTTCTTTCTCTTTTTCCATCTTGTTCATTTTAACTTGCATAACATGCATCTATTTCATCATAGCTGAGATAGGAGTTTCTTCCTCTGGAATAATGATATCTTCAGCATTAAAGGTGTGAGGAAGCTTGGCTCCTTGTCTTTCCAATTTTAAGAAGTATGCCTCCTCTTCTTGCAAGAAATGTTTCATCATTCTTTGAAAGTGCTCATCATTTCTATATCATTTGATTTCAGAAGGATTTGGTTCAGGATCTTCATGAGTAGATTGATGACCTTGGAATCCTTGGTTTCCTTGGTTTCCTCCTCCTTGAGAGATTGTGTTGATGCGAGGACTACCACAAATTGATTGATGTGGAGTTGTTTGATTACCTTCGTGAACAAACATAGGAGGGGTGATGTAACCACCTTTCAAGTAAAGATTGCCAAGAGCGTCTTCTACAAATTTAGTTGTTTCGTAAGGTTGATGAAATGTCTGTACAATCACAAAAGATGTTATTGAAGAGGGTTTGGGTTGTTCTCTTTGTTTTCTTTGTGATGAAGCTCTAGTTTCCACCATTAACCTCTAGTGAAGAAAAAGAACAAGATGAAGACAATTGAAAGATGACTTGATTCAAGAAAATTGAATGACGCAACCTTGTCAAGGTTGGGTGGGTTTGATGAAAAGATTGATTGGACATAAATGGAGGATATTGTGCCCTAGTTGTATGGGTAGATGCCCAAAAGATGGTGGACACAAGCTTGCAACACTTAGCTATTTTGATGAAGATTGGATTGAAAATGATGATTGACAAGGTTTTGACACAAGATGAAAAAGATTCAAATCAATAGATCAAAAGGCTGGATCAATCAAGAAACCACTTTTGGAAAATTGGTTTGATTCTTCTAGTTTTTGCTATGTTCCTAAAATAGTGAATTTCTGACAGAATCTAGAAGTGGGCTGTAAAAACTAGATTTATGACAAATTTGACAGGTTTCTGGCAACTTTTCAAAATTTTGATACAAGTTTCTCCAGGCTCGTACGAGTCTAGGTGAAGTCTGGCATGATAGTTGATAGCACTCATACGACAATTGTAACACTCATATGATAGTTGACAATAGGGATTGAATTTTTTCTTGAGTTTCCTAACAACACTCATAGGACAGTATACTGTCTCCCATACAACAATCTAGGGGTTCTTGCATGACAATTGGGAAAACTCGTATGACTTTCTGAGGTTCAGGATGACTTTTGACACTATAAAGGATTTTTTTCTTCAGAATTGTAATTTTTTTCAATTTTTCAGTATCAGATTATTTGCAAAATTTCTTTGTCCGGGTTTAAAGATTTGTATAACAGTTTGTCTCAGGTTCATTCATTTGCAATAACCAAGTAGATAACAAGCACGTAGAACAGTAAGCAAGTGATTTCAAGCACATCTGAAAACAATGAGCATGGGACAAAGTAACCTTGCACATGAACAATCAAGTGACTTATTATTCTAAACCTAGGAATGCTACTTGTGTATGTTCTCAAAAAGTTTTCCAATCACGCACAAAGACCTAGAAAATAAAAATTTGGAAGCACTAGGGTTTTTAGTAATGGTCTGACTCTGCAACTTTTGTAATCTCAAGAGGGTGAAATCCAATCCAAGCACACTGGGGTTTTGACATAGTCTGAGAATTTAATCAATCAGGATCTGCTGAGGAAATCTGACAGCCCAACAAGAGACTACACCTATGGAGATTTCTTCCACAAAGACATTTATATAGCAGTTGTTGCTACCATGGTGAAAATGGCTATTACCGCTTGAGGCTCCGTCCACATGGTTGACCCAATAAAGGGAATTTCCAGTATGGTTAACCCTCTCAAAAGGTGACTCACAAAATAGACCACATGGGGACTTGGTCCAAATTCAAGAATCTGAGTTTTTGATACTACCCAAAAAGGGAGTAGAGCATAGTCCTCTAGCCTTTTCACTTTTACCCAAACATAGTAGACAGATTCTTTGACATGCTAAGACTGAAATTACCTCACCAAGGTTTGTGATGTCAACAACAATGTCTACCGAGCTCTCTAAGTGGGACCAAGAGAGAATGTACTGATCAAAGTTGAGGACCAAACTAAGTAGAATGTGAGATAATCATAGTATCATCCCTACCTACAAGGGGATCTATCTTCAAGAAGAGCTCCGCATGCAAAAAAAGTGAATAAATCCCACTCCCTTAATAACTCCACAAATAATGTTCATAGGGCCTAATTACTATGTGTAACAGATATGCAAAAAGAAAATCTATGTTCGTTTTAGAGCCCAAAACTGAAGTTTGTTTTATGAAAGCAAGAAAGATACCCAAGCTTGACATGTGAGAGTTCATTTTATGTCCCAAATTGAAGTGTTATTAGATTCAATAGAATACATGAGTTCCTTCGCAACGCGCTTAGTAGATTTTACCTATTTTGAAATTTTTGTTGTGCTTTTCCAATCAAAATCAGCAAGTATCAATCAGAAATAGAAGATCTCAATTGTTAGGGTTAGCTATCAGTCCAAATCCAAAAATCAAATATGGAAAATTGCTTGAAATTTTGAAATGACAATTGAATTCCTGATACCAAAACAAGTACGATAATGGGTTACCTCCCGTACGACAATCCAAGCCTGATACGATAATGGGTCTATGCACACATTACAAAGAAGCCTCCAAACAATAATGTGTAACAAGTACGAGTCTTGAAAACAACTGTCGTATGATAGTTAGGGGGTCCTGGCATGACACTCTATTAAAACTCGTATGAAAAATGTATGGACAGATAGCAAAAATCATAGTTTTGATAGAAAAAGATAGAAAATTGATAGAAGTTGATATTGATGAAATGGAAACCCGTTTTAGGGCCCCACAGTGGGTTCCAGAAATGTGTATGTGAAAATTGTACCTAGCTGTAGACACAAAACTTCAGTAAAACATTAGAGGTTAGGAAATCAAAAATTTGCAATATAAATGAAACTAGCTAACTAGGTGATTTACTACCTTCTAGTAGGTGCGAGTATGGTATTCTCAGATTCAGACCGAGATCAATGACAATGCAACACCTAAATGAAGGATTTAAATTATTGAAAGCAATGAGATATGAATGCAGATTAATCTATTTTTTTGGATTGTTGATGCAATTATGATGAAAACTGATATGAATCTAATCTAGATGAATGTATGAAATTGATATGCAGATTATTCTAACGATGCTATGAAAAATGAATGAAAATGGATGCAAAGCTATGAAAAACAATGAAAGATCTCACAAATAGCCTATCGCAAGAGCTTTGATTCTTCAGATGCAATTTTGCTAGAGTAATTATGCAAATTCAAGAGATGATTTTTGAAGAGCATGAGCCTTGATTTTATAGAAATCTAGGGCTTGAGGATGCATTCAGAAAAGTCATAAATCACTCTTGATAAACTCAGGTTGATTTTTGACTTAACAAGAAATTAGAAATAGATTAATTCATAAAATCATGCAAAAGCACTTTTTGACTCAAAATAGAGTTTAGTTCACTTTTTCAACTCACAATCAAATGTTGAGTTTAGAAAGTTAGCAAATTGAAATTGATAATTGATTTAAAGTTGATTGCTTTTCTGATTGTGCATGATTTAATTTGAATTAATTTAATAATAAAGTGATTTATTCTCAACTTAACTAATTTTTGAATTAAAAATAACTGATTTATGGGTTAATTAATTATTAAATCAAACTTTTATTCAAAACTATATCATTAAATATTGACAACTAGATTTAATCAATTAAATAAGAATTCAACTGATTATTTTTAGCAAATTCAAATAAAACAATATTAATTAGGAATAAATAGAATTAAATCTAATTAAATAATTAGGTGGCATTATTAATCTAATTAATTAAATATTTATCATATTCAATTAATCAAATTTAGGATAAATGAGTTTTATTGCCAAACAATATTCAATTAAAGATAATTAGGATAATTAGGAATATTCCTCGATGCAGAATTAAGATAATCAATTAGGATTTTGATGAACTGATGTACAGATGTGCCTTAGGTTAGGACTTTGATGTCTATTTGTTTTGATTTGATGATGTAGGAGGTTAATGAACCTATATCCCATTTTTGGGGTATTGCAATACATTTCAGAACCACTCTCCAAATTGCTTTGTTTTGGACATCCATAATTTGCCTCATTATTCTATCTAAGGTTACTTTCTAACCAAAATCCATTTGTTTGTTCAAGCTACCAATTTTAATTGGAGTCTCCATGAATGGTTATCTAGGGAGCTATAAGAAGAAAAGATGACTAGCTAGGAAACAAATTGGTCTAGAAGAGAACTAAAAGAGCTCTATTATTCTAGATCTCTAAAAATATATTCCATGTTAAGTTTCATCAAGTGAAGGACCATCTAATTTAATGTGTTAGAGTGAAATATAGTAATACCATAAAGAGATTGCAAATCATAATCATAGAAAGGAGTGGATGATAGTTGGAGTCCTTAAGGCTATAAATGATCAATGGAATTAAAGGAAGAAGAAAACATAAGTATCCTTAGTTTAGAGTCCTCCAAACCCAATCTAAAGTGGTATAAACAAGGAAGAAGACATGATACAACAATCATACAAGAGGAGGATAAATTACAAACAATAATTGCTTGGTCAGAGTAAAAACGAGTGACTTAAAAATGATTGACTCAAAACATAACCAATGAGAGCATATAGGATCTTGATCCTGGAACTTATATATCTATGTAAGAGGGAGTAATGTATTTATCAATTAATATAGTTATAGCTATATAAATACATATTTATGTATATACATGAGTATATATATAAGAAAGAAGATATTAAGATAAATACATGGATCTAACATATAAATATATAAGTCGGGAGGAATCTATATACTTATATAGAGATATATCAATGTTTATATATTTATATATATATATGAGTGAGTATATGTATATATACATATACACACACAAACATATACATACATATATATATATATAGAGAGAGAGAGAAATGAATATCTATGTGTATATAGATAGGAAAAGGAATACTTATATGTCACCATGAGTCTAGTTAATATTGATTATATTTTAGCCTTAAAATTTTGAGTGTGACAATAGGCCTATGTTAGCTATGTTAGGAATAACAGTCCACAATACAATTGAGAGGGGGGGTGAATCAGTTGTATGATAGAATATTAAACTTTAAAATTTAAGCTTATCAATATCAAATCCAATGAACACAATGAATGCCAACACAATAACACAATATATTGGTTATGGGGAAACCTTGTTAAAGGTAAAAACCCTGGTGGGAATCAGCACCCACTAATGATGTACTAAGAGTATAGTAATCCTTGTTAGAAGATATAGCCCTATTAGGAGCTTATTGAAACATTATAGTACATAGTCCTTGTTAGAGGACAAACCCTATTAGGAGTCAAGAACAAAAGAGGGCTCACTACCCTAGGCTCACTACTCAAAGAAGGTTAAGTCCACCTTCTGAACTCACTAGTTCGCAACAAGTGTATATGAAGAAATACACAGTATTTTAAACTATTTTCCAGCAACTGCCTTTGCTTGATCAATTCCAATGAAGTCCACCAATAATCCTCTGCTCTACATCTAGAAAACACAAGTTTGCAACATCCTTATATCACATATATCACATCCATGTCTCTTCCAAAGAAAAGACATTTCATTTATACCTTATTACATTTTACCAAGAACAGATCAACCCATAAGGCTTTCCTAATTACAAACAATTATATAGGCCCTTTCTAAGATACACATGGTATCATAAACAAGTTTACAATGATTACATTACAATAATTAAGGACTGACATCCTTGAATTATGCTTGCCAAACAAAACACATGCTTCATTCCTTGAGTCGGCTTCAAAATAAGCCATCGCCAAAGCACATGCCACAGATGACATCACTAATCATTCCATACCTTGTGCTGACCAATGAACATCTGTCATTACCTCTTCCATCATCCTTCAAGATCGCATACCTTGAATCCAATCCCTTTGAAATCTATACCAAAAACTCAGGGACTAACTCTGTCAATTTCTCACTGTACAGTCTAGTGACCAGTCTTTACCAAAATAGCTATATCTTCCTTAATATGCATCCATTAATGATGTGATCTTAGATATAAGATCACAACATCCATCTAAACTCTCATCTGACTTTGCAACATCTGAAACATCCGTACACCTGTCATACACTGTGATTACCAGTCTGGTTCCTTCATGGAAGCATATGTTGACATCAGTGACAAAACATAAATGACAACAGTATGAGTGCCCTTTCAATAATGTAGTGATTAAACATATTAAATGTCTCAATCACCACCCATGCATTAGCAATATCCAACAATCTCTCCCTTTGGCATTGATGTCAACATATGGGAAAATCTTATCCCAAAGTTGTATCAACCCAAAAGTCCTTCAACTGAACCATCTCCCCAATCAGTGAGGATTTTCTCATAGCAACACTCCCCCTTTGACAACAATGGCAAAGGGTGCCATGGAGCTTCAACTTCCTTCACATATAAACTTTCTCCTATGATCACTCCCCCTAAGGAGTAGATCCCTACATCCAGTCTAGAAAAAGATAAGGCTCTGAACACTTCTAGACTGAAGCTTCTCTGCATCATTTAGTTCTGACTAGGAGGGGCCTGAACCCCTAGCATACCTCTGAGATATTCAAAGGTATCTTTCGGTAGTGGCTTTGTGAAGATTTCTGCAATCTACTCTTTTGTACTGATATATTCTAGTTTGATTTCTTTTTGTGCCACCTTGTCTCTCAAGAAGTGATGCTTGATAGAAATATGTTTAGTTTTGGAATGCATCACTAGATTCTTTGACATGTTTACTGTACTAGTGTTGTCATAATGAATAACCACAGGCTCATCAAAATTTATTCCAATGTCTTTCAGCATTTGTTTCATCCAAATAATCTGAGTGCAATTTATAGCAGCAGCAACATACTCTGATTCAGCAGTAGACTATGCTATGCAATCTTCTTTCTTGCTTAGCCAAGAAACCAACTTTTTCCCAAGGAAAAATGCACCACCACTTGTACTTTTTATGTCATCAATATTTCCTTTCCAATCAGCATCAGTATAAGCATGAAGTTCAAAACTATCATTCCTGTCATACCATAAACCATAGTCTATGGTCCCTCTGAGATACCTCAGTATCCTTTTCACAGCAACTAGATGTGTCTCTTTAGGTTCTACCTGATATCTAGCCACAATTCCAATAGCATTAGCAATATTTGGTCTGGTATGAGTTAGATATTGTAGCCCTCCAACCATTGACCTATACAAAGTTTGAAAAACATATTTTGATTCATCATCAATTGTTAGCTTGTTTCCAGTTACCATAGGTGTTCCTACTAGTTTTACAATCTCCCATTCCAAATTTCTTGAGCAATTCTTTGAGATATTTGGTTTGAGAAATTAAAATACCATTCTCATTCTGAGTTATTTGTAGTCCAAGAAATAATTTCATTTCACCTATCATGGACATCTCAAATTCACTTTCCATCTCTTTAGCAAACTTCTTACATTCATCATCATTGCCTCCAAAGATAATGTCATCCACAAAGACTTATACTATCAGGATTCCATCTTCAATAGTTCTCAAATACATATTACTATCCACATTACCTTTTTTGAATCCAAGTCCAAGAAGATACTTATCCAACCTTACATACCAAGCCCTAGGAGCTTGTTTCAACCCATACAAAGCTTTCTTCAATTTGCACACCATGTCTTTGTTGGAAATTTGGCTGAGTTGATTACATAGATGTTGTCATTATGGAAACATATGATCCACATGAAGATCACACAAGTCAAAGAGCAAGTATGACAGAGCACATTGCATATTTGTCTAAGTGTGAGATAGTGTTTTACCAGTGTATTTGGACATAGTTTTTGTTTGTGATGTTGACTGGAGTGAGTTCAGTGCTTGCACACTTGAACATAGACTCTATGGTGACTAATGATGACCCATCTCAGAGTGCAAGTCATTATGGCATGTACGGAAGAAGTTATGATAGTTTTACCGAAGACAGTGTGAAGCCAATAGGACAGTATATGAAGGCAGAATTGGTAAAGAGTTAAGGGATTATTTTGTTTGTCAAAATAATGTCTTAACAATATAAAGGGATGACATCTTAGATGTTTACTCTTAGTTAAAGTTATTGGTATATATATATGTAATTGTAATTGTAAAGTGTAGAGAGAAACAATTGTAATTGTAATAAGTAGCAAGCATTTGTAGAAGTATGATGTGAAGTATATGAAGCATATGTAATAGTGATAGTGAAAGATCAGCGAAGAGATATTGATGCAAGCAGTATAAGGTTATGTACCTTGACTTATTTTGTAATCAATGTATATTTTATATTACTTGTTTGGGCAGTGGGCTCAGCTAGGAATCACATTTTTTACTACCAACTCCTAACAGGGTTGAGGCTTCTAACAAGGCCTATAGAAACTTAATCAGGACTGATACACTATATACTTGTAATAGACTCCTAACAGGGTCAACATCCTTAATAGGATACTTTTGATTAGTGGATATTTGTGGGTACCATCCCCACCAAGGTTTTCCCTTGGCCAGGGTTTCCTCGAGAACAAATCATGTGTTATGAGTTCTTTAGTTTTATTGCTATGCATGTTGTTTAGCTTCTTATGTTATGCATGTGTAAAGATAATCTTTTATATCCATAATTGGGAAAAAGATAAAGTTTGTAGAATATTGATTCACCCCCCCCCCCCCCCCCCCCCCTCTTAGTATTCCCTATTTCTAACAATTGGTATCAGAGCTTAGTTACTCGGAAAAGAATCATTCAAGAAAAGCCTAGTAGCTTGAGTAAGATCTCTATGGATATGGATCAACTACAGAAGAATCTTGAAGAAGCTCTTGAACAAATTGATATGCTTACTGATGAAAGAGACACTCTGAAAGGAAAATATGATGATGCAAAGAACCTCATTAAGAAATTGAAAAACAAATTAGAAGATCTGAGATCTGAAAAGAAATCTGAAGTTCTTATTGAAGATTGTGATGACAATTTGGAAAAAGAAAATGAGATCCTTAAGCATGAATTGAAGATAGAAAATTTGAAGCTTAGTTTGAAAGATGGAAATGGCAAGAATGAAGAAAATCTGAAATCTGAGAATGAAAGTCTAAAAACTAAAAATGAAGGACTAAAATCTAAACTTGGAAATGTAACATCTGAACTTGAGAAAGTCAAAATGCAATATGCTAAACTTGAGAAATACAACAAGATAGTGAAAGGTGAATTGACTCAATCCAAGCAACAACTTGAAAGGCTATATTCAACTAGTGAGAAGATTGATAGACAAGCATCTTTTTAGAAATCATTCTATGATAAGACTGGTCTTGGATTTAACACTCTTAAAGCAAATGATGAAAGCAAGGAACCAGATCTGAAAGTATTTGAAAGCTTAGATGAGAAGAAGTCTGATGACATCAACAAATCTGAAGATACACCTAAAGAAGAAGAATCACTGAAGCAAGATGAATCATCCAAAGGTATGCAAAGAGAATTCAAAGGTAGATGTTTTGCTTGTAATACCATTGGTCATATGAAGAAAGATTGCACAGGTAAGCAATTTAAACCTCTTAATGGTTATTGTTATAACTGTCGTGGATTTGGACATAGAGCTATTGAATGTAGGAAACCTAAATTTATTGAGAATAATAATAATAATAGTAGAATGTTTAAGAATACTAACAATGTAGATAAGAAACCTACTGAAGATATGAACAGAAGAAATGGAGTAATATGTTATAGATGCAACAAGGTTGGACACATTGCTAGAAATTGTAGATCACAGATTAATCCACTTGGATCAAGATATGGAAGCAATGGAATTGTTTGTCAGATATGCAACAAGATTGGACATATAGCAAGGTTTTGTAGAATGAACAATGGAGTTTTTCATCCAACCCTAACCCTAGAAATCATGAAAGAAGAAATGAAGATGCAGGTAAAAGACAAAAAGGTTGTTGTAGCAATACAAATGAAGTGAAGTTTGTTAAAAGCACAGATCAAGGAGACATATTCAACATTGAAGGTAATCAGAAAGGTGAAGTATCAAGTGGTAAGAATGAATCCTTACCTAACCTATCTCAAAGTACTTAATTTATGAAAATTATAGTAGATTAGGAACTTAGATTAGTGTAGAAGTAGATTTATGATGAATTAAGTCTTGCCCAGTTAATGGAAGGTAGTTTATGATATTATGATGCTATGGTTAAAAGCACAAAGAAAAATATCATGTTTTGCGAGATCGCAAGAATTTTTAAGTTTTGCAGGATAGCAGAAACATCTTTTTGGAAAGAAGTGGCAAAAGAATTGAATGCGATGTCAGAACTAAGTGAGATTGAAGTAATAAAAGGTTATGATCGGTGTTATTTGATCATCAAAGTGAACACATGTTAAGGAGATCAGAAAGTAGTGATTGGAATCTTTTTGCAATGATTTGGTGAAGGATTTGAGCATCGAATCTACACAAGCCCTAAAATCATGAAATCGAGGTATTTTACTTGACAGATCTATGAATCGGTAAAAGGAATTTGAAGTAATCATGGATGTATCTTTAATTCACAATGTCAGAGATAAAAATAGTCATAGAATGAAGAGGGAACCAATTGAACCTCTAGAAGAAGACCCTAAGTTAGCTTTATCATCTGTACCAGATGGAGTTTTGCATTTAGAGAATGTAAGAAGTTATATTGGATGAAAGTTAGAAACCATCAGTGATAGTGATTTTACAAGTGAGTATGAGAAGATTTACAACCAGGACATGTCATTGAAACAAGGATATGATCATTTGAAAGACAATGAGATTGTTAAGTATGCATTGCAGTATGAGTTTGATAATGAAGAATGCACTAAGATAATCCTTAGCAGAATTCATAATGGGAAGTTTTGGCTAGAAGATAGAGTAATAGACATTACAGCTGATTTGATTCATGAAGTCATTGGACTATCTAAATCTGGAGCTATTCCTTTAAATGAGAAGAACATGAGAAAGATAGTCATTGATAACACTAATTCATCCTATAATGGTAGAGGAATTGTAATTAGTAAGATCCAACAACCTGATGTTAGATACCTATGCAAGATCCTAACAACCAAGTTTTGTGCAAATTCAAGAGAGGATGGCATGGCAGCTAGAATGGTACACATAGCTTATTTGATGTGTGTTGACAAAGTCCCAGTTGATATGTGGGAAATTCTAATAATTCAACTGTTTGAGAACTTGGAGAAGATTAAGAAGACAAAGTATGCATAATTTAGATTCTCATATTTGATCACTTACATGTTTTTTCATCTTTTGAGGAGATTTCCTTACACCATAGGAAATGATTGGAATGATGGACAAAATATAATGGAAAGGATTAATGTAGTATACAAAAAGCATGTTATTGACAATGTTAATGAGAGTGCAATACTTGTTATTAAGACATTTCACAATATTGTGTCTAGCAGATCAAGGATTCCACAGTCTCTTGTGGAGAAATACAAGAAAGAAATATGTTTTATGGTTGACACTGACTTTACATACATTGAAGCAATTGAAAATAGAGTTGAGTTCATAGACCCTCTTGGCTATGAAATATCTGAAATAGAGACAGAAGAATATGTGAACAGGCTACTTAAATGCAAGGTTGACACCCACAGTAATAGATTTGGAACTTTTGAAGAAAATTTCAACTCCGCAAAGGCTATACTTGAGGAGAAATAGTCTAAGAAAAGAGTTGAAAGCACTATTAAGAAAATATTGAAGGATATAGGATTGACAGAGAGAGAATTCTTAGTGGCAAAGTAGACAGCAGCAGCAATCAGAGATATTGGACAGAAATAAATTTTATATGTACCTCCCTTATCATCTAGTGCAGCACTAGTCAAGGTGAAAGTAGAGGAACCTGAGAAGGAACAAGTAGCAAGAAACCTACTAAATCTACTTCCTCCACACCAAGCAAGAGAGTGAAAGAAATTACTACTAGACCTGGTAAGAGGCATAAAACTTTGGTGCCACCAGTACCTAGGAAAATTGTAGAAATTAAAGATGATGACACTTCTGTGAAGAAGAAAGCATGGAAACCTAGAGTTGAGAGAGTGAATGAAGAAATTATAAAAGATGGAGACTTGACTAAAGTGAATAAATATTAAAACCTTTATAACTATTATGATAAATTGAATCTTGAAAATGTAGTGGTCAAGCATTTAATCCTGGCTAATAAGCATTTTGACTCTATTCAGGGAAAGATACCTGATGACTTATTGTAGAAACTTGCTAACAGGAAGATGAGAGCACAAGAAGAAGACAAATCTATCAGAGAGAATCTTGTGAAGAAACTATGTGATGTAAGAGATGATGATCATCTTAAACAAATTCTGAAGCCCCTTAGCACCCATTTAAGGACAAAAATGAGAACCATTCAGATTATGGTAGGACAATATGAACAAGTGAATGCAGAGACTGAACAAGCAATAATCAAAGTTGTGGTAGAAATTGTTGGAGAGACATCAGTTGCAGCAGAGCAAGCAGAAGAAGTAGAACAAGAGGATATTCCCTCTCCACCAGCTATTAACATTGAAGAAGAATCTATGAATGTTGAAGGTACAAGGATCACCTTGGATACTGATGATAATGTATTCAAGAGTCTAGAGAACATTGTTGACAATTTGGCTCTTGATGAATCAGATAGAACTGCAAAAGTAGAGCAGACCCAATTTACTGTTGAAGAACCCAAAGTATCAGAAGTACAAGCATTTGTAACCTCTAAAGAAGAAATCAGTCTTACTTCTGAGACTCGAAAGAAGAAACAAACTGGATCTTTGTTTGAGGATTTGGGAAAAGAAGTGGATGATGATGATCAAATGGAATTGATCACATCTTTGAACAAAATCATTGGGAAGAATAAGAAAGTTAAAAGTCTAGAAGGATGTCTGAAGGACCTAACTAAAAAGCTACAAAGTATTGTGACCACACAGATTGTAGAAGCATACCCTATGGACAAGCCAAAGAAAGTGATGAGCACTTTTGATGATGAGTTCACTAACCTAGCTGATATTGCAAAAGTGAAAGCACAGGTAGACTATAAGGCTAGAATGTTATTGAATATCAGTTAGTACATCAGCAATGATATCAGTACTCTTGATATCTATATCAAAGATTTGAGGAAACATTTGGAGACAAGAAAATCTTTGTACATACAGTGTACAAAATTAGAAACTTTGACAATTGAGGAAGATCAGAAGATAAAATTGAAGGACGCTGAGATTCTGAATGAAACAAACCTTCTATCTAACCCTAATGTGAAGGTCTATGATGTTGAGAAGAAAGTTAGGAAACTTTTTGATGAAATTAGAATTTTACAAGATGAGAAAGATAGGAAGTTAAGGAGATATACTCTTTTGAGAGAACATGTTCTATGAAGTTAAGTGTTATTGAAGAGCAGTTAGAAGATTGTCTTACAACTAAGATATCTTTTCAGAAATTCAACTTTGAAAACCTCCAAGCTTGTCAAATAGCATCTTATGGACTAAGCGCACTACTCAATGTGGTTGATTCCATTAAGAAGTCATGGGAAAAGGAGATAGAAAACATGAAGATAGATTTTACAAATTGTGTTGCAAGCCTACCGGCTTTGCAATAAATAAATTGAGGTATAACTCTTTTTTAATACAATTTTGTAGCCCTCCCTACTGTTATTTTGTCATTGTTGTCAAAGGGGGAGAGATATTTAGCAAAAAATTGATAGTATATGATAAGAGTTGATACTCTTAGGGGGAGTATTACATTATAGATAATATTTTTGAGGAGTTATAAGGATAGTATATATATGTTATACTATGGCCACAATTTTGTCAATTTTGAAATTTTGGAGTTGCACACTTAGCCAATTTTCTCATATGTTGCCACCAATGACAAAGGGGGAGATTGTTGGAAATTTGGCTGAGTTGATTACATAGATTTTGTCATTATGGAAACATATGATCCACATGAAGATCTCACAAATCAGAGAGCAAGTATGACAAAATGCATTGCATATTTGCCTAAGTGTGAGACAGTGTTTTACCAGTGTATCTGAACATAGTTTTTGTTTGTGACATTGACTGGAGTGATTTCAATGCTTTCACACTTGAACATAGACTCTATGGTGACTAATGATGACCCATATAAGAGTGCAAGTCAGTATGGCATGTAAGGAAGAAGTTATGATAGTTTTACCGAAGACAGTGTGAAGCCGACAAGATAGTATATGAAGGCAAAATTGGTAAAGAGTTAAGGGATTATTTTGTTTATCAAAATAATGTCTTAACAATATAAAGGGATGACATCTTAGATTTTTACTCTTGGTTAAATCCATTGGTATATATATATGTAATTGTAATTGTAAAGTGTAGAGAAAAACAATTGTAATTGTAATAAGCAGCAAGCATTTGTAGAAGTATGATGTGAAGTATATGAAGCAAATGTAACAGTGATAGTGAAAGATTAGTGAAGAGATATTGATGCAAGTAGTATAAGGTTATGTACCTTGACCTATTTTTTAATCAGTGTATATTGTATATTACTTGTTTGGGCAGTGGGCTCAGCTAGTAATCACATTTTGTACTACCAACTCCTAACAGGGTTGAGGCTTCTAACAAGGCCTATAGTCCCTTAATTAGGATTGATAAACTATATGCTTGCAATAGACTCCTAACAGGGTCAACATCCTTAACAAGATACTTTTGATTAGTAGATCTTTGTGGGTACCATCCCCACCGAAGTTTTCCCTTGGCCAGGGTTTCCTCGAGAACAAATCATGTGTTATGAGTTTTTTAGTTTTATTGCTATGCATGTTGTTTAGCTTCTTATGTTATGCATGTGTAAAGATAATCCATTATATCCATAATTGGGAAAAAGATAAAGTTTGTAGAATACTAATTCACCCCCCCCCCCCTCTCAGTATTCCCTATTTCTAACAGTCTTTGTCTTCGCATAGAGGAAATCCATTTGGTTGTTCTATGTATACTTCTTCTTCAAGATCTCCATTTATAATTGTAGATTTAACATCCATCTAATATACTTTGAAGTTTTTGTGTGCAGCATAAGATAGGAATAGTCTTACTGCCTCTATTCTAGCGACAAGAGAAAATGTTTCTTCAAATTCTATGCCTTCTTGTTGTGAGTATCCTTTACATACTAGTCTTGCTTTGTTCCTTACAATGGTTCCTTCTTCATCCATTTTATTTCTAAAGACCCATTTTGTTCCTATAACATTTTTATTTTTAGGTCTTGGAACTAATTCCCAAGTATTATTTTTCTTTATCTGATCCAATTCTTCTTTCATGGCATTTATCCAAGATTCATCTTTAAAGGCTTCATCTGTACTTTTTGTCTCAACTTGAGAAATCAAACAAATCTCTTCTCTAACCTTAGATCTAGTTAGCACTCCCTGACTGGTATTGCTAATAATCTAATTTTCACGATGGTTATTTTTTACATACCTTGGAGTTTTAGGAGTCTCAGTAGTCTTTCTTGTAGCAGCATCACAAGCCTCTTTTTCACTTTCTTCCTCAACAAGTTCTTCTTCTTCTGTAGTAGCAATGGTTTCTTTTATCTCTGATATCCTACTGTTGTCATACATTCTTTCCTGTATTTTAAATTTCTCATCTATTCTTACATTGTTACTTTCAACCATCTTCCTCAATCTTAGATTGAAATATTTGTATGTCTTGCTTTTGACAAAGTAACCAAGGAAGATACTTCATCACTTGTAACATCAAATTTCTCTATCTCATCATCTCTCTTGATATAACATTTGCTACCAAAAATTCTAAAATATTTCACAGTAGGAGTATGATCAAACCATAGTTCATAGGGAGTCTTACTTGTACCTTCTTTGATTTGAATTATATTTAATGTGTACACTGTTGTTGCAATAGCCTCTCTCCAATGTACATGAGATACATTTTCTTCAATTAGCATTCTCCATGTAGCATCAAGTATAGTCATGTTTCTTCACTCTGCTATCCCATTCTATTGTGGAGTCCTAGGAGTATATGTTTGTCTTTTTATCCCATGCTCTTCACAGTATGAGTTATATAGATCTAATGTAAACTCTCCACCTTTGTCTGATCTTAAACACTTTATCTTCATTCTTGACTCATTCTCAACTTTTTCTTTAAACAACTTGAATTTATCAAATGCTTCTAATTTTTCTTTTAAATAAGTAACCCACATCATTCTAGAAAAGTCATCAACAAAGAGTATAAAATACCTTTCACCATAGTATGACTTTGTTCTTTTAGCCCCACATAGATCTGTATGTATTAGATCCAACTTCCCTTTTGATGTAAATGTTTTTCTTTTATGACTTCTTCTAGTTTGCTTTCCCATGACACATTCTTTGCATACGGTGTTAGAGGGTTTCACAATCTTCGGTAGATCTCTTACTACATTAGCCATACTTGCCTTCACAATGTTATCAAAATTAACATGACAAAATCTTCTATGCCATAACCAACTATCATCTACCTTTTCAACAAAATAAGAGGCTCCAAAAGTGTTTAGTTCAAATACATTACCTTTAGACCTTGAACTGGTAGCAATCAGTTTTCCTTCCTTGCTTCTAATAAAGCATTTACCATTAACAAAACTTAACTGAAAGTTTTTATCCATTAACTATCCAACACTTAACAAGTTATGTTTCAGTCCTTCAACAACTAGTACATTGTCTGTATTAGTCTTTCCATCCAGAGTGATGTATCCTACTCCTATGATGGATTTTGGGAGATTGTCCCCAAACCTTACAACACCTCCATCATAATTTACTAATTTAACAAACTTGTTCTTATCACCAATCATGTGATGAGAACATCCACTGTCAATTATCCATTCAGTTTTCTTGTCAACATGAGATACTAAGGCTCTTTCTTCATGAATTGGTTCATCTTTAATAGAAACAAATCCAATCTCTTCATTATCTAAATCCTCATCATCAGAGATTCCTTCACTAGCATAATAACATTCTTTGTCTCTTTTATTTTTTCCACAATCAGATTTGTACTTAGGAACTCTTGTAGGACATCTAGATGCAAAATGTCCTATCTTATTGCATGAAAAATATTTCAAAGGTAATTTGCCTTCAAATTTTCCCTTACCTCTTTTCTCTCTTCTAGCAATTAGTGCAACAAGTTCTTCCATCTTCTTTTCTTCTTCCATTATCTTCTCCCACTCCTTAGCATACTCACCAAGCTCTTCTCTTAGGTCTTCTTTGCTTGTGCTCAGAGGTGTTGAAAATTTCTTGTGTGTGGATGACCCAAATGCAAATTCAACTTTAGGTGTAGCATCTCCTAATTCCATAGCTTCAAAGGTAGTTAACTTTGCAATCAACATCTCTTTGCTAAAGTTTCAAGTCAAGGGTATAGTTTCTTCAATAGACATTGCCTTGAATTTGTAAGCAGGAGTTAGAGATCTGAGAATCTTTGCAATGGCTTCATCTTCATCATAAGTACCTCCATAATTTATGATTCCAACTACATCTTTTGTAGCCCTTTGAACATAGGCTCTAATGCTTTCATCTTCATTCATTTGCAACTTCTCCATCTTTGGTTTCCAATTTTGTAATTTTGATTGTTTGGTATACTTGTCTCCTTCATAAAGTGCCTCTAGTCTATTTCAAATTTCATGTGTTGAATCCAAATCTTTGATTTTAGTAAACTCACCCTCAAATATTGCGTTGATCAATGCTTCTCTTGCGACCATGTTGCATGAAAATAGCTTCTTTTCATCAGCAGTGGCTAACCCCAAGTCATTCTCAGCCTTTAGAGTTTCCTTCTTCTTTACAATCATCCAGTAGTCTAAAACCAAACATAGCAAGTGTGTTTGCATCTTGTTTTTCCAACTGTCAAAGTTTTCAGGATCAAACTCAGGACTATCCTTCCTATAGAATGCCATTTTCCAATATCACCTCAATTTTTTAAGCTTTCTCTCTGAGGACCACACGCTCTGATACAAATTTGTTAGGAATAATAGTCCACAATACAACTGAGAGGGGGGGTGAATTAGTTGTATGAAAAAATATTAAACTTTAAACTTTAAGCTTATCAATATCAGATCCAATGAATACAATGAATGCCAACACAATAGCACAATATTTTGGTTATAGGGAAACCCTGTTAAAGGTTAAAACCCCGGTGGGAATTAGCACCCACTAATGATGTATCGAGAGTATAGTAATCCATGTTAGAAGATATAGCCCTATTAGGAGCTTATTGAAACATTACAGTACATAGTCCTTGTTAGAGGACAGACCCTGTTAGGAGTCAAGAACAAAAGAGGGCTCACTGCCCAAAGAAGGTTAAGTCCACCTTCTGAACTCACTAGTTTGCAACAAGTGTATATGAATAAATACACAATCTTTTGAACTATTTGCCAGCAATTGTCTTTGCTTGATTAGTTCCAATGAATTCCACCAATAATCCTCTACTCTACATCCAAAAAACACAATTTTTCAACCTCCTTATATCACATATATCACATCCATGTCTCTTCCAAAGAAAAGACCTTTCATTTATATCTTATAACATTTTACCAAGAACAGGTCAGCCCATAAGGCTTTCCTAATTACAAACAATTACATAGGCCCTTGCTAAGATAAACATGATATCATAAACAAGTTTACAATGATTACATTACAATAATTAAGGACTGACATCCTTGAATTATGCTTGCCAAACAAAACACATGCTTCATTCCCTGAGTCAGCTTCAGAATAAGCCATCGCTAGAGCACACACCATAGATGACATCACCAATCATTCCATACCTTGCACTGACCAATGAACATCCATCAATACCTCTTCCATCATCCTTCAATATCACATACCTTGAATCCAATCCCTTTGAAATCTATACCAAAAACTCAGAGACTAACTCTGTCAATTTCTCACTGTCATGGTCCAGTGACCAGTCTTTACCAAAATAGCTATATCTTCCTTAATATGCATCCATTAATTATGTGATCTTAGATATAAGATCACAACATCCATTTGAACTCTCATCTGACTTTGCAGCATCAAAAAAATCCATACACCCATCGTACACTGTGATTACCAGTCTAGTTCCTTCATGGAAGCATATGTTGACATCAGTGACAAAACACAAATGACAATAGTATGAGTGCCCATTCAGTAATGTAGTGATTAAATATATTAAATGTCTCAATCACCACCCATGCATTAGCAATATCCAACAAGCTAATCCCAAACCTTAATGGAGATTCACATTAGTGAAACAACTTCCATCTACCCCTTTGTTGGCCAACATATCTGCTTTAGCATTTCCTTCTATGTAGATATGGTTAAAGGTGCAATTTCTAAAAGAGGTAATGAGATTAAGAGCATTAGCTAGTAGGGATTTTAGTCTCCAATTTGGCATATTGTCTTTCCTTAAAGCATTTATAATTATTGTAGAGTTACCTTCTACTTATAGTTGATCTATCTTCATATCCATTCATAATCTAAGTCCTTCTATTAGGGTAGACATTTCCACCATATTATTAGAGGCGTGGCCATAGGGTTTAGCTATGGATGTTATCTCTTTTGCATTTTCATCATAGATGATACAACCTATTACCTTTTCTTTTTAGTGTCCTTAATGCCCAGCCCAAGAACAGGGGCAATTTCAGACTAGTCTATCCCAATCTCATCTTTTCATTTCATTATGACATATTGGTCTCCATCCTATTGTGATTAAGGATCCTATTTTTAGCAAAATCAATTATATGTTCTTTTATTTTGTTGATAATTTTTTCAACAATCATTTTTTATCTTTAAAAATACGTATTTTTCTTTCTTTCTAAATCTCCCAAATAATAATGGAAGTGGATATTGTCCAAAGTATGTTATAGATACTCCATTTATGCAGGTTAGGCTAGGACTAAAACAAGCTTAAGGTGCTATTTGGAAGGGTTGTTATCCATCCTAATTTATTACATAACCATTTCTAACATGTAAGGGAGAAATCACATTTGAGTAGAATATGGTCTGCAGTCTCTTTCTCTTTCTCACATAGAGGAAATTTTCTTGGTCTCTCATAACCCATGCTAGTAAACCTATTTTTTGTTAAAATTTGATTTTTTAGGGCTATCTAGGAAAAAAGGCCAGCTTTGGGAAGGCAGTCTTTGTCCCAACATAGGTTAAGGAGAATTTATGATTTAGATTGTAGTTGTTATTTGATAAGTATATTGTATCCATCCTTGGTGTTATAAGTCCTTGATTTGGACCCATCCCAGACTAATCTATCCAAATCCTTCTTGAATGATACATTTCTTTTCCTAAGGGTCTCAGTGAGGAGCTTTTTCTCATGTTTTGGAATGTTAGTGTTTTCTAGTGATTTCCATTGCCACCCTGACAATGATTCATTATTAGGGAATTCTATGTAATCCATAAAATATTTCCCCCACAAAGCTTCCTGGGTCCTCTTGGAAATACCTAGATTGTGATGGGTTCCTAGGACCTCATATCCTTCCTAGGAATCCTCCCAGAATAATGCCTTCTTTCCCTCCCCTAGGTTCCAAGTTATTTTATTCATAATAATTCCTTTGCAGTTCATCATGATTTCCAATGTTTGAAACCCCTAGGGGGGTTAGCCATTCTAAATAGGGATGTCAGTTCCATGCCTCTAAGATAATTGTATCTTAGTATCTTAACCCATCTCATAGTTGGGTTGGTATGTGTGTGTGTGAAAATTGTACCTGATCTGTAGACACAACACTTTAGTAAAACATTAGAGGTTAGCTATAATCGAAATCGTGCAAAATTGAAATCTAATTTAACCAAGCGATTTGCTGCCTTCTAATAGGTGCGAGATTAATGTTCTCAGATTGCTATCGAGATCAGTGACCTAGATGACACCTAAATGAAGGATTTGAATGCAATTGATCTAGATATGAATTGAATGCAATTAAGCTATTTTTTTGGATTTTCTATGCAATAATATGATGAAAACTTATATGAATCTATGCTAATATGAAAATTGATATGCAATGCTAATCTAGAAATGATATGATATGAGAATGAAAATTCTAACAATAATATGAAAGCTATGAATTTGAAATTGATCTCACAAAGCTTCGAATCCTCAAATTTATCTTTCAAGCTCCAATTGTGCAAATTCTCCAAATCTGATATGCTATGATTCCTGTAGAGTAAGTTTGCAATTTGCGAGATGAATTATGAAGAGTTGAGCCTTGGTTTTATAGAAATCCAGGGCTTTGGAGGTGCATGAGAAAAAGCCATAAATCACTCAAATAACTCAGGTTGATTTTTGAGTTATTTTTAAATAAAGATAATTAAGTCACAAAAATCATGCAAAAGCACAATTCAACTCGAATTAGAAGTTTAGATCAACTTTAAAACTCAAAAAGATGTTGAGTTTCAAAAAGCTAACAACTTGCATTGATTTTCCAATTTGAGTTTAACTGGTCCTTGAATGTGCACATGGATAATTATGATTTAATAAATAAATAAAGTGATTTATTCTCAACTTAACTGCTTTTTGAAATAAAATAATTAATTTATGGGTTAATTAACTATTTTATCAAACTTTTATTAAAAACTATATTATTAAATAATGACAACTTGCTTTAATTAATTAAATAAGAATTTAATCAATTATTCATAGGATATTGGATTTATTGTCAAAATTAAATAATACAATTAATAATAGATAGAATTAAATTTAATTACACAATTAAGTGGCAAGATATTAAATCTAATTAATTAAATATGAAAATATTCAATTAATCAAACTTTAGGATAAATGTGATTTATCACCAAATAATCATTAAATTAAAGATAATTATGATGATTAGGAATATTACTAAGAATATTCCCTGATGCAGAATTTAAGATAATCAATTATGATTCGATGATGTTTAGATGTGCCTTAGGTTAGGACTTTGATGTTGATTTCATTCGAATTGTTGATATAGAAGGTTAATGAACATATAGCCCATTTTTGGGGTATTACAGTATGCATCTTCCATATAAGCTTAGCACATAAGATTCTACTTTTATCTCTAATCTTTTTAATCTTGAGCCTCTCTTCCTCTTTAGGACTACATATTTTGTCCCAATCTACTAGGGCCATTATTTTTTATCCTTGTTACCTTTCTAGAAGAATGATCTAAAATCCTTATTAATCTCCTCTCTTTTTTGTGTCGGTAAGTTTATACATGATAGTCGGTATATGGGTATGGTAGAGAGGACATATTTCACTATCATAGATTTCCCTACATATGACAACCATTTTCCTTTCCAAGATTTTGTTTTCTTTCTTATTTTTGCAATGATGTGATCCCATAGTTTCTTGTATTTATTTCCCTTTTCTAGTGGAAGCCCTAGATATTGCAGGGAAGTTCCCCTTTTTTTAAATTTAGCATATTGTTTATTTCCTTCTTAGAGTTAGGGTTAGTGTTGAAAAAGTATAACTCTGATTTAGCAACATCGACCTATTGTCTTGAGCATTTGGTATAGGAGTTCATGATGGATTTGAATGTCTTTTATTCATCAATGTTACCTTTACCATATAGCATGGTGTCATTTACAAACTTTTGGTGAGTTGTGGGGTTTAGACTTGATGTAACTCTGATTCATTGAATTCTCTCTCCTTCCCTCACTTTAGTGATTATTCTTCATAGTGCCTCAACCATTATAATAAAGAGAGAAGGAGAGATAGGATATACTTTTCTAAGCCCTCTAGATATACTGAAGAATTCTTCTGGTGTTCCATTCACTGGGACAAATTTCTTGGGGGTCGAAATGCATTCAAAAATTAGGTTTATCCATTGTTTTGAAAACCCAAAGGATTCCAATACTTTACATAGAAATTGTTAGTCTACTTTGTCATGGGATTTTTTGATGTCAAGTTTAGTCAAAATGATAGGGTTTTTATTTTGCTGGATGGAATGAATAGCTTTTTGGACTATGATTACTCCATCATATATGGATCTTCCAAGTAAAACCTTGTTTTCTCCTGACTTATAATGTGAGGTAGAACTTTATGAATTATATTGGTCATAGTCTTAGTTAATATTTTATATATGGTGTTGCATAATGAGATAGGCCTTAGATAACCAAAACTTTTTGGCCTATCATTTTTTGGTATTAGTGTAAGAAATATGTTATTCCCTTACCTTAGGAGGTTTCTTGAGTTCATAACCCCTTCTAATGATCCTACTACTTCATCCCCTATGAAATGCCAACATTTTTTAAAAAATAAAGCCGAAAAACCATCAAGCTCAGGGGCCTTATCAAGATGCATTTGTTTGATTTCCAATTCAATTTTATATTTATAAAATGTAGTAGTAAGTATCTTATTTTGATCCTCTAATATAATCCTAGGTATGTTATGTGAAATTTGTTGTTAGTGGGTCAAATTTGACCCTTCCTAGTTATTTAGAATGTCTTCAATGTACCTAATTGCTTCATTTGCAATCAATTTTGGGTCCTCATTTAGAATGGTGTTGTTGTCATTTATTTTATTGATTCTATTAACATTTATGCAAAGTTTGGTGATATTATTAAAAAAAAAATAGTGTTCTTATCACCTACCTCTAGCTAGGTCTCCCTAGATTTTGTCGCCAAAAGATTTCTTTGTTTGCTAGTTTGTCTTTATAATCAATTTTTAGTTATTTTTCTTTTAAATATTTCTCAGCGTCCATGCCATTAGAAATCACCTTTTTATTTAGGTCTTCCAATTCCTTTTCAATCATGAGTTTGGACTCAAATATGTTGCCAAAGTAATTTTTATTCCATGCTACCAAGTTGCTTTTAATAGTTTTCATTTTTGGTATAAGACAAAAGAGTTTAGACCCAGTAACATGAGTCTCATTCCACCATTGCTCCATAAGTTTGATGATTTTTTCATCTTTTAGCCACATTTGTTCAAATTTGAAGGGGAATATTTTGGGTTGGGTGTCTTTTATAATATCGAGTTGGACTAGATAATGATCAAAACCCAAGTATGGTATTATCTCTACCATGAGATTGTAATGAAAATTATCCCAATTTCCTCTAAAGATGAAGTGGTTGAGCTTTTCTATGATATTACTAAAACCCATTCTTTTATTGTTCCATGCAAATCCATCTTGATTTCTTTTGATCTCTATAAGATTATTTATATTGATCCAATCTCTAAAGTCATATGCAGTTGTAGGTAAACCTATGGATCCCCCCCTTTTCACCTTAGGATCTAGGATAGCATTGAAATCACTTCCCACTATACAAGTTTGATTTGGTATATTGTTCATGAACTATTCTATCTCCCCCTAGAGTGCCTTCTTCTGGTTTTGAGTAGGACCATAAATGTTAATTAAAGTATATTGAAGGTTTTTTCTGATGCTTTTGACATGCCCACTAATCTATTTATTTTTAGTGTATGTGTGTTGGAAAAATGGTCAGTGCTCCCCTCAGGATTTGTGACATGGCTTAACCACCTCTTGTGTCTTCTATAAGTCTAGTGCTTGTATCAGGTATTAATAGGTCGATCTTTTGGTGCAACAGTAACCACTACTTGTAAAAAGTGGTATCAGAGCTTGGTCATAGGTTTGAATCCCCTTGGGTAATGTTGAGGGGGATATTGTTGGAAAAATGGTCAGTGCTCCCTCAAGATTCATAACATGGCTTAACCACCTCTTGTGTCTTCTATAAGTCTAGTGGTTGTATCGGGCATTAATCGGATGATCTTTTGGTGCAATGGTAACCACTACTTGTAAGAATGTGATTGAAACTGAGATATTTTTTGGATCCCAAATTATCTCTAAGCCTCTTGATGACCCTTCCACAAGAGCTCCTACAATCTCCCATATTCCTAGTCTTCTATTTAGGGCTCCTGCCTCATCCAATTTCATTTCCTAGTTCAAATGTATATCAGTTTTTGTAGTAGAGATGTCACGTTTTAAAATTCACTTCTTGTTAGGGGCCTTTAGTGTTGGCATGTGATGTTTTGAGTATTGGAAATCATCTAAGGGTTGTCATTTATGGCAACACTTATGATGGAGTGATCGCAAGTGGTGGAGATTGCCACTGAATTCACAGTCATGAAAATGACTAAGTCTAGAATCGGGAAAATAGGGTACATTGCCACAGTTTTGGATAGCGATGAAGATATGCAAGGTATTATGGCTTGCAAAGTTAACTGGAGGTATTTTGGGATATGCACAGGCTTTAGTTAATATTGCATAAGTTTTGGATACCTGATGTGTGAGTTGCAGTGTTCGGAACATATGTGAAGACAGTAAAATAGTATATCAGGGTATATGAACAATTGTGAAGATTAAGGAGTGCATAATAGATATGGTGACATGTTAAGATAAGTAAACAAAGTATATTTCTGACTCTTTGGTAATGTAAGAGCATCGACTCCATGTATATCATTTTCATGAGTTTTATTATGTTTTGAAGCCGACTAGAAGGCTAATTTTGTATAAGTATACATTGGTTTTATGAAAGCGATTGATGAGATATTTTTTAGGATGATGGAATAATTTTTCTAATAGAAGAGCAGAGATTCGATGTGAGATCATAAAAAGTTCGAGCTACAATTGGAACTATGTAAGAAAGATAAGTGCTTGTATTGTTCCTCTTTTGAGAACTATTTTTGGGATAGTATTGATTGTAAAGGTAGTGTACTCACCACCTTTAACCAGGTGTTTTGTATACCCCTAACAGGGTTTTTGTAATCCTTTAACAAGGAAATGTACTATGTAACAATCAGCTCCTAATTGGGCTAGATCTCCTAATAGAGACATTATATTTTAGTACATATTTGTGGGTACCATCCTCACCGGGGTTTTCCCTTTGGCCAGGGTTTCCTCGAGAAAAAATCATGGTGTCATGAGTAATGTGTTATGCTTATATGTTCTTTTCATTTATGTATTACTTTGGATTATTTATAATTGTTTAAAGTTGAAATCAAAGTTCTGTAATATTGATTCACCCTCCCTCTCAGTATTACCTAATCCTAACAATTGGTATCAAAGCATCAAGCCCTTTGAGAGAAAGCTTAATAGCTTAAGGGAGATCATAATGGATTCAGGAGATTTGAAAGTGAACTTTGAAGCTTCACTTGAAGATCTGGATAAGATGAAAGCTGAAAATGGTGAATTAAAATTCAAAATAAGAAGAGCAAAAGGTTTCATGAGGAAACTTAAAGAATAGCTTGAGACTGTAAAAGATCAGAGACAAGACCTTATGGAGAAAATCAAAGAAAGTTCTAACAATGACACATCAGACAAAGTAAAGATATTGGAGCAAGAAAAAGAACAAATCAATCTCTTGATGATCAAGGAGATTCAGCATGAAAAGGATGAAAGGAACAAAGTTGAAGAATCACTGAAAGAAGCGAAACTACAGATAGAAAATATGAAGACTAAACTTTACCACTACAAAGATAAATATTGGGAATTAAATAATTACAATCAAATCATCAAAGGTGAACTCACTCAAGCCAAACTACATATTGAGGAGTTGCACATAAGAAATGGCAAGATTAATGAATCAAGAACTAAACAAAAATATAAAGGAGACATGAATGGACCCAATGAAGCTGGAAGTTCAAAAACTCAAGAAGAACCAAAAGAAGCCAAGGATTAGGAAAGGCCTATCCCTAATGAAAGGCCTACAAATGAAGATTCTAGAGAACAATTCAGACCCTTCAGAGGTAGATGTTTTAGATGCAACAAAGTTGGTCACATGAAAAGAGACTGTAGAAGTAAAGGTAACTCTAAACCCTTTACCAGCTACTATTTTAATTGCTATGAGTATGGTCACAAGAAAGAAAATTGTAGAAAACCTAATCAATCCAAGTATAAGCAAGACTATATCAGAGAAGAAACTGTAGCCAATATTACATGTTAGAAATGTAATAACTTTGGGCACACAATAAGGTATTGTAAGCTACAGACGAATTAGGAAAGAAGAGGACCACCTATATCCTACAAATGTAACAATCCAAGTCACATTGTTAAGTTTTGTAGATGCAATGGAGATGACAATAGAAGAGGCCAAGGAGATTTAATGAACCAAAAGGACCACCACCTATAGTTATAAAGAAAAATATCAGTGACAGTGGAAAAATCCTAAATGATTATTTGAATGAAAACAAGAAATCTGAGGAGGAGAAAATATGGCTAGTAAAGGTTCTAAATAAGGAAGTGATTTAGGGAGAGATAGAATGTGATGTCATGTCTTTGCATGATGAATTTTTTGAGGCATCAGCCTAGAAGGCCTGATGGCCTCATGGGGAGCAGTGGATGTAGACAAAAGATTTTATCCAGCCCCTGTATAAGCAGAGTAAGATCATACAAGCTTGGGCATGATGTGTATAGATATTTTCAAATCTAAGAATGAGATCGCAACACTTGAAGATTTATCTTTTGTGTTCATGAGTTTTGCATTGATTGGATGGTATGTGAAGTTGAGCTACTTGTGTTTAATGTGCACACTCAACTTGCGAAAGATAAAAGACTTGAGAGACCTCATTTACACACCATTTGTTGATCAATGACTAAGGAGAGAAGAAGTGTGAAAGAAAAGCAGTGAACGAGCTAAGTGATGTTGGCATTCACGTGAAACCAAGCATCAGATTCAAGTGTTAAGGTATTTAGACCTAATCTTTCATAGTATTCATGGATGCACCAGTGATATATGATGTTGTAGATAGACCTATCTACAAATTCAAATGGCATCCATACAAATCTTGTGAGGATGATCTAAAGGGAGCGCTTTCCCAAACTCCCATAGGTGTATTGCACGTAGAAGACATTAGGGCATATATTCACTTCAAGTATGAGATGATTGGGGATGTTAACATCTATAGTGAGTTAGATAGTATGATAGAAGTTGTAGATCCTTTGTAGAAGAATTCAAACACCTAAAGGATCAATCAATCCTTAAGTTAACCCTTCTAGTGGAATTCTCAGAGGTCGAATGGTTTAAGATCATTCTTAGTAGAATTCATGACTAGTTTTGTGGATTGGTGAGAAACCTACAAAAATTTGTGCATAGATGATTCATGAGATCACAGGTCTTGACAATGAAGGAGCCCTACCTGTGGTAGAGAAAAACCTAAAGAAACAGGTAGAAACCCTAACTCATTCTAAATGGGATAAGAGAGGGATGATAGTAAATGACATATACTTACAAGATGTCAGATTGGTAGAAATGTTGCTAGGATACAAATTTTTTCATAGTAGCAGATCAAACTTTATTTCTACTGGAATTATCATGATGGCCTATAGAATGGTCAAGGAAAACAAACAATATAACCTTTGTGAAGTGTTGGCACAATAATTTCTGCATAATATCAAGGTTATTAAGAAAGAAAAATCCAAAGTGTTTAGGTTTGGATCACTACTAGTTCACATGTATATTCATGTCATTCATAACTTTCCTGACATGCATCCCAGAGCATGGAAGAGTGATGTACCTGTTAGGAATATTCCCAAGAGATAATTGAGAGGGGGGGTGAATTAGTTATCTACAAGTTTAAACTCTTTATCCAATTAAGTATACTTAAACATAAAGCATAAACATAATGAAAGAACACTTGAACACAATACCAATATTTTGGTTACAAGGAAACCCAAATAGGTAAAAACCTCGGTGGGAATTGACACCCACTAATATTCTACACTAGTGTATAATGATCCTTGTTAGAAGATCCTTAACCTTGTTAGGAGTTTCTTTAGAATATATTTAGTACAGTAGACCTGGTCAAGGGTCAAACCTTGTTAGGAGTCTTTTACAATTAACCTTGTTAGGGGTGAGGACACACTATCCAAGAGCACACTACTTAAAGGGGTGAAGGCTACAACCTTCTGTTTAACAGATACACACTATATCTAGATCTTGGTGAACTACGCTTTGACCTTCTATTTGGATCAGTTCCAATGTATAGCACAAATACTTTACTTGGTCACATAGACCTTCTTCTGATGGCTCAACACTTTGCACACTCTGCTCTACTCTTCACAAACAACTATGAACCACACTCTAGCAATCACAAATGATTGCCTATAAATATCTTTCCTCTAAATGATATAATCAAGTTGACCTATTAGAACCACCTTGAAATCATAATAGAGAAGCCATAAAAAACTCCAATAATAATTCAGTTTGCTCTACTAAGCATGCAACACATTCTAGGACCTGTCCAATAAGATAATTGTAGATGCACACTACACACTGTCGGCTCTACCAAAACAACTAGATCTTTCTCCTCAAGCTGAATTACTTCATGTGCTTTTAACTAAACATCACTAACTCTTCTCCAAGCTTAAATCCAAGGGTGCATACCAAAATGATAGGTGCAACTCCAGAACCAATATCGTATATGTCATCTCTTCTAAACAAACATAGGAAACTACTACTGGTGAATAGCGACTGCATAAATTAACTTCTACTGATCATCAGACTCTGTGTCCATGAATGTAACATTACTAACATGTCTCCATCACATATCCAAAGGTGCAAGACTCCATGATAACTATACGAACAACCATATACAGAACATTGCCTGTTACTTAGTCAGGAATACCCCTGACACAAGCTGCTATATAACTGTATGTACTAATAGTTAACCTCTACATCCATGATAACATGCTGATAACATGTCCATGCTACATATACTTAAATCTTACTACATAAGTCATCCACGCATGCTACTTACCATATGTTGTCATCAATGACAAACATACAGTCAGTACTGGCCTGCTGGCAAATCCCCAACAATCTCCCCCTTTGGCATTGATGGCAACATATGGAATGAAAAACTCCACCAATCCAAATGAAAATTTCTTTTATAACATTCTCCATTTCCTCTTCAAAAAATCCCCCAAGGATGAATCCTCCATTTGTTGCAATATTCTTCAACTTTCTCCATTTCCTCAACTGAACATCTTCCATAACTGAATGTTACTCCCCCTTAGTATATTACTCCTTTTACTTATGTTTTTCATGACTATATATTACTCCCCCTTTGACATCAATGGAAAAGGGCACCAATCAGTTTAAGCACTGGTACTACTTTTGAATTAGATTAGTCAACCATCCATCAATCCCTAACGACTGATGCTCTTTCTTCTTTCTTCTAAGCAGAATGAGGGAAGGGAATTACTCCCAACTTCTCCCTGAGATACTCAAAAGTATCATTTGGCAAGGGCTTTGTGAATATGTCTTCCAACTGATCTTTAGTACTCACATAGTCCAACTTGACTTCTTTCTCTGCCACTTTCTCTCTTAGGAAGTGATACTTGATCTCAATATGCTTTGTCTTTGCATGCATCATAGGGTTCTTCAACATGTTGATAGTGCTAGTGTTATCACAGTGAATAACAATAGGATAATCAATCTAAATTCCAAAATCCTTTATCATCTACTTGATCCAAACAATTGTAGAACAATGCAGGGCTGCTACAACATACTCTGCTTCTGTTGTTGACTGAGAGATACAATTTTGTTTCTTGCTTGTCCAAGTGACAAGTCTATCACCAAGAAACACTACTCCACCTAATGTACTCTTTCTATCATCAATGCATCCTGCCCAATCTGCATCAGTATACACATGAACCTCAACATTTTCTGAGTTAGGATACCATAGACCATAACCTATAGTGCCCTGCAAGTATCTGAATATTCTCTTTACTGCCATGAGGTGACTTTGTTTAGGCTCTACTGCAAATCTTCCAACTATGCCAACTCCATTTGAGATATCAGGTCTAGTTTGAGTAAGATAAATGAGTTTACCAATCATATACTTGTACAATGTTGTATCTACTATCAGATAATCATCTTCTTTTGTAAGTTTGCATCCATTGATCATAGGTGTCCCTACTAGCTTGCAATCATCCATCTTGAATTTCTTCAATATCTCTTTCACATACTTTGACTAATAAATGAAAATACCTTTCTTTGTCTGCTACACATTTAGTCCCAAAAAGTATTTGATAGGACCAATCATACTCATCTCAAACTCACTCTGCATTTCTTTATCAAATTTTGCACTGAATTTGTCATTACCCCCAAAGATAATGTCATCAACAAATATAGCCATAAGTAGTAGTCCTTCAGATGTCTCTCTTATAAATAGGTTACAATCTGTTGCTCCTTTCTTGAATCCAATCTTTGTTATATATCCATCAAGTCTCTCATACCATGCTCTAGGGGCTTGGTTAAGTCCATAGAGGGCTTTCTTCAATCTACATACCATATCAGGTTTGTCTAATAGGGTGAATCCTTTTGGCTGCTCAATGTATACTTCTTCTTTTAGCTCTCCATTCAAGAATGTTGACTTAACATCCATCTGATAAACTTTGAAGTTTTTGAATGTTGCAAAAGCTAGAAACAACTTAATAGCTTCTAACCTACTTACTGGTGCAAAAGTGTCTGAGTAGTCGATACCTTCTTTTTGCACATATCCCTTACATACTAATCTTGCTTTGTTCCTCACTACTGTACCATCTTCATTCATCTTGTTTTTGAAAATCCACTTTGTTCCAATCACATTCTTATCACTAGGTCTTGGGACCAGTTCCCAAGTATTATTCTTGATAATTTGATCTAGTTCTTCTTTCATAGCATCATGCCAATCTGAATCTTTGCATGCATCTTCAACACTTAGGGTTCAATCTAAGATAGTAAACATACCACCTCACTACTTGCATAACTCTTAGCTTTTGATCCTGTTGTGACTTTGCTGCTCTGATCTCCAATGATGTCATCCTTAGAGTGATATCTAGATGCAAACTTTGGAACTTTAGGTGATGCTGACTCATCAACCTTTAGATTTTTTGCTTCACTTGTCTCGAGGTCATTAAATAGAACATCAATACTATCAAACATTTCTTCAACAATTGTCTCACTAGTGGAAGGTCTAGGTTCTTCTTCAATCATAGGTGAGTAATCATGATATCTTTCTTGAACCATAAACTTTCCATCAATCTTAACATGAGAACTTTCAATGATCTTCTTTAACCTTAAGTTGTAACATATATAAGCTTTTATTTTAGTAGAGTAACCAAGGAAAATACCTTGATCACTTCTTGCATCAAACTTGCCTATTGCTTCATCCCTCTTGATGTAGCACTTGCTTCCAAAGATTCTGAAGTACTTTACTATGGGAACATTACCAAACCATAGCTCATAAGGTGTCTTGTCCGTGCCTAGTCTCAATTGTATTCTATTGATGGTGTAGACTATTGTATTAACCGCATCTCTCCAATAGGTGTGTGCAACTTTTCCTTCAATCATGATGGTGCGCATTGTATCAAGGATGATCCTATTCCTTCTCTCTACAATTCCATTCTACTCAAGGGTTCTAGGTGCACTCAACTCTCTCTTTATGCCATGTTCTTCATAGTACTCATAGAATCTATTAGAGGTGAATTCTCCTCCTCTATCCAATCTCAAACATTTTATCTTTAGTCCATTTTCATTCTCAACCTTAGCTTTGAATATCTTGAACTTTTCAAATGCTTCTGACGTATCTTTCAAGAATGCAACCCACATCATTCTAGTTAGTCATCAACAAACAAAATGAAATACCTTTCTCCATAGTATGATCTTGTTTGAGTTGGTCCACATAAGTCTGTATGAATCATATCTAACTTGTTCTCTGTTGAATTGTGCTTTCTCCTGAATGAGTTTCTCGCATTCTTTCCCATCACACATTCCCTGCATATAGTATCAACTGTCTTTGAGATGCTAGGTAGATCTCTTACTGCCTTTACATTTCTTATATTTACTATGTTATCAAAATTGATATGACATAGTCTTTTATGCCACAACCAATTGTCATCAACTTAGCAACAAAATAACTTGCTTCTGAATTGAGTTGGAAAACATTACCCTTAGTCTTTGAGCCTGATGCAATCATAACACCATCCTTGTTGTTAATGATACATTTGTTGTCTTTGAACTCCAACTGATAACCTTTTTCAAGTAACTGCCCAACACTAAGAAGGTTATGTTTCAAACCATCTACATAGAGAACATCATCATTATTGTTCTTTCCATCCAATGTGATAGCTCCTTTACCAATGATAGGTTTAGGAGTGTTACCTCCAAATCTAACCATGCCACCATTGTATTTTTCCAGATGAACAAATCTATCTTTATCACCTATCATGTGATGTGAACAGCCACTATCTATAATCCAATATGTCCTTATATCAGCTTGTGAAATCAAAGCTAGCTCTTGTTCCTCTTTCTCATCTTCATGATCTGTCTTATTATTCATTTTCTCTATAATAGAAATGAATCCAATTTCTTCTTCAGTTGAATCATCATCTAAAACTCCATCTCCAGCATAGTAACATTCCTTAGAGTACTTAGGCTTATAGTCATTTTTTAATTTTCTAGCTCTTGTAGGACACTTAGATGCAAAGTGACCAATCTTATTACATGAAAAGCACTTAAATGGTAATTAACCTTCATATTTTCCTTTTCCTTTCTTTTCTCTTTTAGAAATCATAGAAATGAAATCATCTAGAGTTTTCTCTTCATCATCATTATCAAAATTACCAGAAGTGGTTGCAGATTTCTTACCATGAACTGTTGCTTTGAAGGCTATCTCACTTTTAGGTTTTGTCTTCAATCTTGAAATCTCAAAAGATGAGATTTTGATAATCAAGGTTTCTCTCTTGAAATTTGATGTAACTTGCATGGTCTCATCAAGGATGTTGATCTTGTTTTCATATTCTGGAGTGAGAGTAGTCATCAATTTGTCCATAATGTCTTCCTCTGAGATCTCTCCACCATTGTTCTTGATTCCAGCAACTACTTCATTGATCCTTTGATTGTAAGCTTTGATGTTTTCTTTAGGTAGCATCTCTAATACATTGTATCTTTTCTTCCATGTCTTTCTGCACACATCTTTTTCTTGTTTATCCCCTTCAAATATGTCTTCTAGGTACTTCCATATTTTGTGGGTTGTATCTACTTTCTTTATTTCTGAAAACTCACTATCAGATATGGCATTGATAAGGGTTTCTTTGGCTATTGCATTCTGATGAAATAATTCCTTTTTTTTCAGTAGCATCATCCTTTGCAAGGTCTTCTAAGGTAAGGATCTTGACTTCTTTGATAGTTACATCAAAACCTTCAAAAGAAATGCATTGCAGATGAGTCACCATCTTGTTCTTCCAATCAAGATAATTCTCTCCATCAAACTTAGGACTTTCTTTTCTGAAGAATTCCATATGATCAACCTCAAGCTGTAAAACTTTCTCTCTGAGGCACTTGGCTCTGATACCAATTGTTAGGAATAGTCCCAAGAGATAACTGAGAGGGGGGGGTGAATCATTTATCTACAAGTTTTAATTCTTTATCCAATTAAGTATACTTAAACATAAAGAATAAACATAATGAAAGAACACTTGAACACAATGCTAATATTTTGGTTATGGGGAAACCCAAATAGGTAAAAACCCAAGTGGGAATTGACACCCACTAATATTCTACACTAGTGTATAATGATCCTTGTTAGAAGATCCTTAACCCTGTTAGGAGTTGCTTTACACTATATTTAGCATAGTAGACCTGGTCAAGGGTTGAACCCTATTAGGAGTCTTTTACAATTAACCCTGTTAGGGGTGAGGATGCACTATCCAAGAGCACAATGCTCAAAGGGGTGAAGGCTACAACCTTTTTTTTAACAGATACACACTATATCTGGATCTTGGTGAACTGTGCTTTGACATGTTGTCTAGATCAGTTCCAATGTATAGCACAAATACTTTACTTGGTCACATAGACCTTCTTCTAATGGCTCAACACTTCATACACTCTACTCTACTCTTCACAAACAACTATGAACCACACTCTAGCAATCACAAATGATTGCCTCTAAATATCTTTCCTCTAAATGATATAATCAATTTGGCCTATTAGAACCACCTTGAAATCATATTATAGAAGCCATAACAAACTCCAATAATAATTTAGTCAGCTCTACTAAGCACGCAACACATTCTCAGACTTGTCCAATAAGATAATTGTAGACGCACTCTACACACTGTCGGCTCTACCAAAATAACTTTATCTTTCTCCTCAAGTTGAATTACTTCATGCACTCTTAACTAAACATCACTAAATCTTTTCCAATCTTAAATCCAAGGGCGCATACTGAAATTATAGGCGCAACTCCAGAACCAATATCATCTATGTCAGCTCTTCTAAACAAACATGGGAAACTGCTACTGGTGAATAGTGACTACATAACTTCACTTCTACTAATCATCAAACTTTGCATCCATGAATGTAACATTACTAACATGTCTCCATCACATATCCAAATGCACAAGACTCCATGATAATTGTACGAACAACCATACACAGAACATTGCCTATTACTCAGTCAAGAATACTGTTGACACAAGCTGCTATATAACTATCTATACTGACAGTTAACCTCTGTGTCCATGATATCATATTGAAAACATGTCCATGCTACATATACTTAAATCTTACTACATAATTCATCCACGCATGCTACTTACCATATGTTGTCATCAATGACAAACATACAGTCAGTACTGGCCTGCTAGCAAATCTCCAACAGTACCCAATGGAATTCAAATATCAGAAAGCTATACAAGGTAGAAGAAGGACTAGGTAGATGGTGAATTGTTTTCTATGACAAAAATACTACAAAGATAGATGAAAGAAAGGTATAGTATACTTGAAGAGTTAGTGGAAAAATATGAAGACACCATATGTTTCATGGTTGAAACAAATTGTGTTTTCTTTGAGGCAGTTGAACCTAGAACCAAGTGGTTCTATCCCATGGGATATGAAGTAAGTGTTGAAGTACTAACCATGCAAGTAGAACATGTACTAGAAGTCTATAAGTATGAGAAAGTGAGAGAAGAACAAGAAAAGGTAACAAAGAAAATAAAAGTTAGCAAAATTGTTGAAGATATTACTACAAAGGTAGGAATCACTAAGGAGCAGTTGAAGAACATAAGAGCTAAAATGGAGGCATCTTCTCGCATAGCTATTGATGCACCTAATCCTTCTGAGGTAGAGAAATCAGTAGTTCCTACTATTACTATTGTTGATGAGCAAGAAGAAAAAATTCAAGAACTTATACCTGCAGTCACTCCTAAAAGATCTTCAAGGTAAGGTAAATAGATTAGTCCAAGCAAAAAAGGGATAGAGGAAAAGAGAAATAAAAGGGAAGAGAAGATAACTGAAAAAGAGGAAGAAAAAGTGACTCAAAAGAGTTCACAAATTTTGTGGAAACCTGATATGAAAGCACTACAGAGAGGGTTATCAAGGATGGAAATCTGACATCTATAAATAGATACTATGAGAGATATAGCCCTGAGGATCAAGCAATCATTGAGGACATCATTATTGAGCACCTGTTAATCTTCAGGAAAAACTTGTTGGAAATTGAAGCAAGTGTTCTGAAAGATCTCTACAACAAACTAGAAATTAGAAAATAGTTAGCACATTCAGAAGATGAGAACATAAGGAACAAAACAATTGATGATATGTTGCTAGTTGTGTCTATTTAGGAAAGAGAAATAATCATAAAGGCACTAAACCCTCTTCTAATAACAAAGACCAGGCTAGTCAAGATCATGGCTAGAAGATATGATGAAGTAATTGATGATATCCAAAAGGCATTAGACCAAGTTCTAATCAATACCATACCCAAAAAGGTGTCACCTCCTAAGACTACTAAACCTATGACCTTGGGTTTAGGAGAGAGTTCACGGATAGTGGATAAGAGTGCTCAAGTTGACTTGCAACCAGACTTCTTTATCACTGGTGTGCCTATTAACCTTGACACTTCGTAGGATATAAATGATCGATTCATGGACAAGATGGATAGTACGATGGAGGTTGAAGATTAGGAACAGACAAAAGAAAGGAAATTAGAATAAAAACAAGTAGAAAGAGTACAGGAGAAGGATTTACAACAAGAAGAACATCAAGAAAAACAACCTAAGGTAGAGAAGACCACTAAAATTAGACTGGATTCATCTCTATTGTTGGCAAGCCAAACCAGTAAGTTTTGATGTGGACAACATGGATGAAGATGAATTGATGAGACTCTCATTCATGGCATTTGCTAAAGCTAAGGATAGATCAGCCCATAAAGGAGACAAAAGAGCTAAGATAATGGGCAGGGCCTTAGAGATAGTAAACAAGCTGCTACCCTCACCAATTATCCTAAAAGACAAGGATGAAATTGAGAATCTCAGTATGGTATTGGATAGATTTGATAATCACTTTGACTCATTGCTAAAAAGAGTAGAGGAGAAGGCTGAAAGAAACTTCTTGGAAACTAAGTTGAGCGAAGTTCACAAGTCCATTGCATGGGACTTAGGAGTTCTAAAGAGTACCACTCTTAAAGCCAAGAGTTGTGTAGCACAAGGTAGGAAATTTTACAGCCACTGCATAAATCCCTACAGACACTTGAAGAATGTTGAGGAGACCATAGCCAAAGATAGGGAAAATCTTGACAGTATGATGGATAGTTGTGAATCATCCTCACAAAATGTGGAAGAGATAGACAAGGAAACATCTAGGCTTCTAGAGAAAATAGGTGTACTGGAAATAGAGAAAGGGATAGTTGCAGACAGGTTTTCTTCATTAATAAACCTATTAACTCCCAAGCTCTCAATTTTGGAGACTCATCTCACTAAGATGATAAAGGTTGAAAGTTCAATGACAGTATCTACTCTTGATGAGCTTAAGGTAGTAGAGACAGCATCATATGCACTGAATGGATTAATCCATGTTAGTGAATTACTAGTAAATTCATGGAGTGAAGAAATTAAGACCTTGGAAACATCTTTCCAAGATATCTTAAATCTGGTAAGCAAGCACTAGACCACATGTGCTTCAATTTTTGAAATTTTGAAGAATACCTTTGCCATTGATGTCAAAGAGAGAGGAAGAAAAAAAAAGGAAAATGAGGAAGAGAAGAGTGATATATATATATATATATATATATATATATATATATATATACACACACACACACACACACACACACACTGAGGAAGAGAAGAGTGATATATATATACAAAACAAAAAAGAGTGAAGTAAAGAGGGAAGCTACTTTGTGACACGTAGTCATTTTTCTAAGTGTTGCCATCAATTCCAAAGGGAGAGATTGTTGGCATGTGATGTTTTGAGTATTGTAAATCATCTAAGGGTTTTCATTCATGGAAACACTTATGATGGAGCGATCGCATGTGGTGGAGATTGCCACTGGATTCACAGTCATGAAAATGACTAAGTTCAGAATCAGGAAAATAGGGTACAATGCCACAATTTTGGATAGCGATGAAGATATGCAAGGTATTATGGCTTGTGAAGTTAACTACAGATATTTTGGGATATGCACAAGCTTTAGTTAAGATCGCATAAGTTTTGGATACCTAATGTGTGAGTTGCAGTGTTTGAAAAGTATGCAAAGACAATAAAATAGTATATCAAGGTATATGAATAGTTGCGAAGATTAAGGAGTGCATAATAGATATGGTAATGTGCTAAGACAAGTAAACAAAGTATATTTCTGACTCTTTAGTAATGTAAGAGCACCGACTCTATGTATATCATTTGCATGAGTTTTATTATGTTTTGAGCCCGACTGGAAGGCTAATTTTGTATAAGTATAGATTGGTTTTGTGAAAGCGATTGATGAGATACTTTTTAGGATGATGGAATAAGTTTGTGAATAGAAGAGAAGAGATCGGATGCAAGATCAGAAAAAGGCTGAGCTACAATTGGAACTATCTAAGTAAGATAAGTGCTTGTATTGTTCCTCTTTTGAGAACTATTTTTGGGAAAGTATTGATTGTAAGAGTAGTGTACTCACCACCTTTAACCAAGTGTTTTGTATACCCCTAACAGGGTTTTTGTAATCCTTTAACAAGGAAATGTACTATGTAACAATCAGCTCCTAATAGGGCTAGATCTCCTAACATAGAAATTATATTTTAGTACATATTTTTGGGTACCATCCCCACCGGGGTTTTCCCTTTGGCCAGGTTTCCTTGAGAACAAATCATTGTGTCATGAGTAATGTGTTATGCTTATATGTTCTTTTCATTTCTGCATTAATTTGGATTGTTTATAATTGTTTAAAGTTGAAATCAAAGTTCTGTAATACTGATTCACCCCCCCTCTCAGTATTACCTAATCCTAACATTTAGACCCCTAACATTCCAAGTAATTGCCTTCATAGCTCTATGGGAAGGAACTTCCCCTTCCATGCATTAAGTAGAGTTTTAATTTTAGTCTGATCATGTACCAAGTCATCCTTCTCTCTAAGCTCAGAGAAAGGTTTCCTTCCTCTTCTTTTTTTACTCTTGGCATAGTCGGGGGAAACCTTTTTGAGATTAATTAGGAAAATTCCCAACTTATTTTCCTCATCTAATTTTTTGTTCCTTAATTACACCATTTCTTCCTCCAATTCATTCTTTTGTTTTTCCTGAACCTGTAGTTCCAAAATCTTGGTAATTAGTTGTTCTCTCTCTTTGTTGACCTCCTCTTCCACTATTATCTCTACCATCTCTCCTAAAATATCATTACATACTTCCTCCAAATCATTATGATTAATTATTGTCATCTCATTTTTATGTTTGACATGGATTCCTCTTGACTCTCTAAGATTTCCTATTGGTTCAAACATATTTAGTGTCAATTCATGGGACTCCTAAGTTTTTTATTACATCCAAGTTATAGCTTTGATGGCACAGTTATCATGGTTTCCTTCCATAGGAAATTCCCCTTCTTCTAAATCTATTCCCTTATCAAGAAAGATCATGCTTTGTTCATACTTTTGATCAACTTCCTTTAGATTTTTGCCTAGCTCTTCCTATGTAGATTCCTTCTTAGTATTTTGAGGGATGATTTCATTACTAAGATTCTTCCTATGGCTAGATAGGGGGTCTTGATATGTCTTAGACAAAGATGCTACCATACTTGGGGATTGATTTCAAACCCCTAATTTTTGAGTAATATTAAGCAAAGGTGGTGCCATACTTGGGGATTGACCCTGGATGTGGTTATCCTTACCCAATTTTTCAACAATAAAACCTCCACTCTTATCGTTAAATTTAATATTAACCTTTGGTTGTGGGATGGTTACCATAGGTTGAGGGGGGTTAGATGTTCTTGTATTCCACTTAACCAACTCAAGATTATCTCAAAATGGTGGAATGATTGTATATGAAGCCTCTTTTGTGTTTAAATGGATAGTTTTAAGGGTTTTAGTATTATACATAATAGATAAATAGATAATAATATTTTAATTCATAAATATAAAATAATAATAATAATAATATAATTATGATATAATAGTATAATATTATATAATTTAATATACAATACAATTTCAAGATAAATAACAATAAAAATAAATATTTATACATAAATACTAGTATATTCGACATAAAGGGGAGTCAATTATAGGGAGTAACCAATCACCTTTGCATCGATGACCTCAAACAAGATAAATGACATTATTCTACAAATTAGAATCAACCAAAGAGGCTTTTGACTGAGGATGATCAATCACAATTCATGGTTAATGATTTTCAAGAAATTGTACTATTAAGACAATGATCGGGACTTAATCATGGGAAGGACTAGTAAAGAAGAAACAAGCAATCACATCCCTTACAATGGACTTATCATAATATATTAAAGTCCATTCATGTAATCACTTAAAATTGGTGTAGTCGAACTTGAACCCCCCTTTGCAATCAAATTGCCTCTTGCTAGGCGTAATTATGCAAAGTAACCCTTAACATCCCCTTTGCATAATTAAATCAAAAATCTTATATCAAGCTTATACTATGGTCTAATTTCTTGAGCTTGCATATTTATTTAATTTCTATAACATTTCTTTTAATATAAAGTTCCTACACTTTTATTAAAAAAACACATTCACATGTGTGTGCATACTTAATCTTGATTAATTAACAATTTAAAGGGATTTGTTCTTTCAAATGCTATTTTGTCTTATTTTTACCTAACATTTCCCTTTTTCGTCTTAATCCTCACCACTCATTTCTACCTAACCTTGCATATCCTTTTGCCTCTTCATCTTAGCCACACATTCTTTTGCCTCTTAATCTCCACCCTTTATTCCTGAGGCAATTCCTTTAAAAGGAAGCTCTTCCCTTGTTCAAGGGTCCTAATCTTAGAATCTTGAAATCTTGATCATTTCATTCTAAGAATAATCTTGTAAATTTGAATTCTTAGCTCTAGCTCTCTCATTTCATAGCTTAACTTCATTTATATCTTAATATTGCATTGCTAATCTAGTTTCTCTCTTGCATTGTTCTTGCATCTCATTCATAGATTAGTAGTCGCTTGCATTCATCTTAGCTTAATCTCTCATTTCCTCTAGCTTGCATTCTTGAATTCTTAGTGTCATTCTTAGATTTGAATCTTCCATTTTTGAGTATTCAATTCACTAATCCTCTATTCCAATCTGATGAGCTTCATGAGAAGGATTAAACTCACTTCAAATAGGAAGCTATGAGCTGCTTCTTGGGATCTCTTCCATGGATTTTTCTCAAGTGTAATGGTTCATAGAAGTGTTTTTAGAAGTGTGTCACACTTTTGATCACACATTGGGGCTAGGCATTCATATTTGGCTCTATTTCTTGTGCTTTCAGTTGCTTGTTGTCACAGGTTTGGAAATTTTATTTTTGGAGGCTCAAAGGACGTCATACAACATTTCTCATAATACCTAGGTGACATTTCATTATACTAGTGTGCAAAACTTTGAATTCTTTGAAGTGTCATTCTGACATAAAAAGAAGTATCACATGAATTTACTGGGAAGTATCACACTGCCTTTATAAGGTATATCACACCAGTCTAAAATGTCATCCTACTTATGTAAGGTATGTTGTACGATTTTCTGACAGACTGATTAACTATCACCCAAATTTTATTTCTATCACAGTCTAATTTTGGGCCAAGATTTCTTGATTTTTCTTGCATTTTCTAGTTTTTTGGTCTTCTAATTGTGACTAATCAGTGATCTTGCAAGGCTATGGCCTCATTTTGCATGATTTTTATGATCTAATTTATGGTTTTTTAGGGTCTTTCTTATCAAAAGAGCTCAATATCTTCATTCCTACTAACATTTTGTGATGTAGGATCCTTTTGTCAAAGGATTCTTCTTGAAAGTACTAATGATTTATCTTGTAGTTTGCCTTGGAAATACAAATAAACTATGTGTTTTCTTACACTTGATTTCTAGGCACGTAGCTTAACTAGAAGGCTTATTGTTTTGTGATTGGTTGAGTAGTAGGAGAGTGTGCTCTTTTCCTCTTGGAAAATCATAAATCTAGACCTACTTGGTTAATCACTTTCAATTGGTCTTGGGTAAATGAACATGTGCTTGATGTGTTTGGGAGAAACTATGGAGTAGGAAACTAGATTCTCTTTTCCTTATGGAAAAATTAGAAATCTAGACCTCCACTAGCTATCCATCTTTACTTTCTTGCATTTACCTTTAGAGGGCCTGCCAAAAGAGTAATATTTTGGGAACAACCCAAGTGGGGAACAAGAAAAGCTAGCTACTCCACCCCACTATAATCAAAAGTTTCTTTCAATCCAAAAAGAGAGAAGACTTGGTTGATTCATTGTAGGGCTAAAAGCTCTTAATTCCTCTTGTGGAACTACAAGGGGTGGTCATGAATAGAGGCCCTTACTAAACACTTTAGAACTTAGAAGCTATCCTTTTTTGGTTGTGTGGTTTCCTTTGTGCAAGGAATGATCTAAGTGGACTTAGCCCATATCACCCCAAGATAGTCACCATATGTACTCCCTTGGATTCAAATCCATGACAAAGCCAACATCACTTTGTGTGAGGTGAAGGGGTACCAAGTTGTGGGCAAAGGTTGCAACACTACTCGTTTGACCTTAGGTAGCTTGTTTGATGTGTCTTCTTGTGCTAAGACTTGTGGAAGCATTTTTTGAACATACACATGATACACTTGGTATATTTGACACCTTACTAAGACTTCATGTATGCTTGTATCCACAAGGTTTCTTTGTCCCTTATCGGATTGTCTTAAGACTATTGTTTTCTCACTACATACTTTCAAAATAAACCTTGTATAGGGAATGCGTCAAACTTATCAATCACCTTGAAACCTTTTGAACTTGAACTCTTGGACTAAGCTTAAACTTTGTCAACATTTTTTCTCTATTGCTACCCTCAACTCATCTTGTTATTTGGTACATTCCATTATGTTAGGAATTTTCCTTAGCTAGAAAAGATTACTTTGGTCTCTTGACTACATACTTGTCTAGTAGAATGCTCACTTGTTCACCATCTCTTTGATCAACTCTCTTTGATGCTCTATCCAAACTCTTTCTTGTTCACAAGTGTCATACATAGGGATCTCCCTACAACTTGGACACTTTGTCATGGGTTATCTTTTCTCTATATCTCTTACACTATTACACTTTGGATAGTAACTATCCTCACTTACCTAGCTTGAACATCAAGTCATCATAAGTCATCCTATTTGGCTTTTGACAACCTCTTCCATGTCGGTCATAACTAGATCTCAAATCCATGAGGGAAAACAACCCGAAGCTATCTTTGACAACTCAAGTAAAGAAGGTCCTCTACCTTGGGGTTTCAAACCTTTTGCTAAAATCTCTAGCGAATCCACTTTATCCTCTCCTAGGTTGGCACATAGTTTTTCTTACACTCCAGCCATGGACAAATGAAGTAAGAGGATTGGAGAATTCCTAAAGAAAATTAGTGATAAACACTTTGGACAAGAAAATCAATAATGTCCTAACTCTAGACATGGCTCTCAACAAGGCTCCCAACACACTCGACATGGATCACATGGCTCATAAGGTGGTGATCCAAAAAATGAAATAACTAAGGAAGATATCTTGTAGTTTCAGCAAGATGAACACTTACAAAGAATCATGAAATTGAATCTAAGTCAAAACAAAGACCAATACTTCTTGAACTTGGCCTCTCAAGGAGTTAAACTACCCCACAACTTTGATGTTGATAATCTAATAAAAAAGGAAGAACCATCTAAAATATAAATATTAATAAGACAGATGGAAGACATGATGAAACATATGCAATGCTTGGAAAAAGAGAAAGAACAACCAAGCACATCTTTCTCTCTTGAGGCTATTTTATCCTTTCCTTTTGACAAAGATTTGCACATGCCACCTTTTCCTCGAAAGGTTGAGTTTTCTAAATATGATAAATACGATGGTAGCAAAGATCCCCATGATCACATTAGCGAATTTTGTGCACTTAGCATGGAGTTCTTACATGAACCAACCTATCTAATGAGACTCTTTCCTAGGAGTCTTAGTGGTCAAGATATGGAATGGTTCACCAAACTATCTCCTCCTCTCAAATCTTTTGACCAGCTAGTGCAATGATTTATCCAACAATATTCCTATAACATTCAACATGTTATCACCATGTTTGATCTTTACAACATAAAACAATGTCAAGGTGAATCCTTTGTGGTCTTTTTACAACAATGGTAGAAGATATACTCACGCTATCCCCAACAGATTCCTGAGACCAAAAAGATTGACATATTTATCAACTCTTTAGTTCCTGAAATGAACTATGCATTACAGATGCAAACTCATGCGTCCTTCAATAAAATGGTTGAAACATCCATTCGCATAGAGGATGTCCTTGTTCATAAGCAAGATATTATGCTTCAATCCAAATCCTCTTCTAACAACTAGTCTAACAAAGACAAAAGAAAATTCTGGAAGAAAACTAAGGATTTCATCAATGACGGAATCGTGGCTTCAACTTTATAATCTACCACTACTAAAGATCCATTGTTCAAGCTATCCACTTTTGTAAAGGCTAAAACTGATAATCACTAGGCTCCTAAGACTAAAATAATTTCACTCCTCTTGGAGCATCACTTCAGAATGCTTTAAAGACTCTCCTCACTGACAAGATCATTACTTTGCCTGATAATTCAAGACCTTGCGATCCTGAAATAAAGCCTAAATAGTTGAATGAAAACCACTATTGTGATTATCATTTCAATAAAGGCCATAACAGCAACAAATGCATGAAACTTGAAAATCTCATTTAGGGTCTAATTGACAATGAAACTATTATGGTTGAATCCCCACAAGCAAACAATGATCATAAGGCTTTCAAGGAGCCTTTTCCTAAATTTGAAAAGGGAGAATCTTCCAAGGCAAAGGATAACAAAGTTTCCTACACCTGTGCTAATAATGACAATGTGATCAACATGCTTGAATATTCTTATCATGCTAAAGGAAAAGCTAAAATTGAATCATCCAACATGGCAACTAGCTCTCAAGCTCCATTAGGAGAAGGTTCATCTTCCTCCTCTACTCCTAAAAAAATTTCAATCTCAACAACTCAACTAGCTACCTTGTCAACTACATAGGATCTTAATCCAGTTAACTAATCTCATCACACCATAGCTCATATCTCAATGCTTGAGTTACTTGACATCTCTCCTTCTCACAAGAAGATTCTTAATCAAGCCCTTCTTGCGGTAAACGTTCCTAGGGACCTAGACATTGACAAGTTCTAGTCCATGGTTGAACACCTTGCTTCAGCTCCTTCTCTCAATTTCTCAAAAAAAGATGACATCTCTGTCTATCATCCTCATAATCAACCCCTCCACATTGAAGTCTCCATTCATCAATTTAGAGTCCAGCGCATTTTGACAGATGGAGGCGCAGGTTTGAACATTTATACTTTTAAGCTGGTTAAAGCCCTTGGTTTTTCAGAACATGTTGTTCATCCTAGATGAAAAATAACAATCAAAGCATATGACAAAGAGAAACACTCTTCTAAAGGTATGGTAGTCTTACCAATGAAAGTGTGTCATGTTCAATGGGACATCATCTACCAATTACTAGACATTCCTTTGGCTTATAACATACTCTTAGGTTTCCCATGGATCCACTCTATGCAAGAAATTCCTTCAACATACCATCATTGCATAAAATTCCCTCATGACAAATTGAGATCACTATTCTTGCAGACTCAACATGTGCTCCTAATAGTCCTAAATAGTCAAATCAAATGATTCCTCACAACAAAGAAGGATAACCTCCTAAAATAGAATATTTATCATATCGTGGAAAAAGAACACTTGTCAGACCTATTGGCATGGGAGCCTATCGAGTGGACACCTTCCCTCTCTCTTCAAAATCTTACACTAAATCATCCCCCTCAACTGCAACACCTATTATTCACAAGGGTACTAGGATGATGAAAGCTACAATTCTCCTAGAACTAGAAAGGGATGAAAATGCTACCTCGCTCTTCAAGAATAAAGAGTTTGAACTAAAGGATAAACATACTAAAATCTCACCTCAAAAATATGGTATGGGCTATCATCTTATGTAAAAGATGGGACATTACAAAAAAATTCCTCTTGGAAAAGGAAAAGGTCTTCTTTAAACTATACACATTGAATTAAGAGACCCTAAGGACAAAACTAGTGTTGGTTATCATGAACACAAGTTGAAAAAACCTAGGAGTAGTACTTATGCATATGAGGACTCAAAAGATGAGGAAGAAGCAGAAATCCAACCTATGACTTATGAAAGGATCTTACACATTCATAATTCTAATCCAAATTATCAAGGAGAGCCTTATCTACCTACCCAGATACCTCAAGAACATGACCTTGGTCCTACCCAGGAAAATATCATTCCAACTACTATTCAAACTACTTCTACTACTCAAAATACTATTGATCCTAGTTGGGGGAAACTAGCTGACATCTCCCACATCTTGGATATGCCTCGGGGTATGCTTATTCTGAATTACTCTGCTACTTCTTCTACTAAACAATCTCCTGCTACTGAGAATACTTCTCCTATAACAGATGATAGTAATGAGGAAAATCTACATCGTAGAATGTCTTTAACTGACTACATCAGGCACTATCACAAAAATGAGACATACTCAAATTAATATGAGTGGGATTCCTTATCTAATGCTACTATAGAAATTCCAGCTAATGTTATACATAGATATGCTCCTACCAGCTTTGAAAGAGGATAAATCTCTAATTCTCAAGATCAAGAAACTAATGACAATCCTTTCCACCCTTCTGTGGAAATCATTCATATAGCTCCTAGGCCACCTACTCAAAGTAATACTTTAATTGTTCCAGCAAATCATGGGTACATAAGATCCCATCCTGTCACAGCTTTATGGAGTATAGGCAGATCTAGAATTCAAAATGGTTCCTATTCATGCACTTCTGCCACCTGAAGAGGGACCTATTTCTTAGACTTGACCATCTTGGTTAGACTCACACAATACTCCACTAAACTCATCTGACTCTTTTAGAAAACTCATAATCAACAATGTTCTATGAATACAACTTTCTTGATCTATCTAATTCATTCATGAATGATGAGGATGATACCGGTATCTTTTCACTTAAACCTACTGACCCCTTATCCCCCTTCCTCCCTGAATCAACAGGTTCGTCCATTTCTCATCCATCCCTCCACATAAACCAGTCATATCAACCTTATTCATCCATAACTCCCAAGTCTTCTGGAAGTAAATTGGACATACAACACAAAAATCAAATTCCATGTACATACAAAAGCCACCATGTCCCATCTAATTGACATGTGACTACAAAGAAAAAAACAATATTCAAAAGACCACAAAGGTCCTCAAAGAGAAAAATAAAATCAAAGAAAAAAGGGATCTTGAAATCCATCTTACAAGAATTACAATCAAAACAATCTCAAAGAAAATAAAAATCATAAGCTATGTGGATTCCCAAGCTAAAAGACTTGGATATCAAAGAAAAATCAAAGTTGTCATTCAAGCTTCCAAATCCTCATAACTCACTCCATTCCACCATCCTTTCTTCTCATACTTCACACTCTTTACTCTATCTTTCTTTTCCAAAAGTGTGTGTCAATATCTCCTCATTACTAATGACATGACTAAGAGAAATCTAGAAGGTACTCTCCCTAAGTATTTAGAACGTGGGAAATCTGACAATGAGTTAAGATGCATCCATGAGGATATTTGTGGGACTCACTTAAATGATCTTTCCTTGACTGTGGACCTCTCGATAGTTGAACACTACTGGTGGGATCCTCTTATCACTACTACAACATATGGTTCTAATTCTGAAACTTCTCATCTAGCTACTACTACAAATGGAAGTGTTCTCAAATAGCCTCTCAACGCTCTTCCTCTACAACGGTTCCGTAGCTAAACTTTTGCTCCTGTATAGAAATTTATGATCCTAAAAAAATCCTAGAAATTGTAAAATACAAAAAAATTAGAAAAGAGAAAAATCATCCCAAGTGGTGGAACCTTGCAAACAGTGCTCCATCTATCAATGTGTGACTAAGCTCTTAGCTCCTTTCATCCATCTTTATGTTTCCTTGCATCATCTTGGGTTGGAACTTGTCTTTGTCTTGTCATCGGTTCTTATCTATTGTCTAGGGGAAATCATATGTTTATATGAGTTGTTAGTGCTTTACCTCATGGTCGACCTCTCGCGCTTAACTTGAGTTAGATTATTAGTCCTTCTTGTTGGACACTTTCTTGCTGAAATTACTCGATGTTTCTCAACACCCTAATCTTTCAGTGTTTCTTAACACTACCTACCTGGGCTTCACTATGTTTCTTAACACATATTGGATCTTACACTATTCATTGCACACTTGTACTTTGAAACTAGCATAAAGGTGTTTTTTTAACACCCGACACCAACTACATACTAGAAAACTAAAAATATCTGAGATATGTTGAACTATTTTCTAGTGTGTTGTCTATTATCATTAATTTTTGCTTGCTATGTCTTCTAAGGTTGCTCGATGATGTCTACTTGACTAGAGATTCACAACTGGGAGCATAGCATCCTTTTTCTTTGATATCTGCTAGTGGTGTGATTTCAATGATCCTAAGTTGTCTAATAAACTAGTGTCTATGATAAGAGCCTCCATCATGATTAGAATGCCACACATACCTCAACCCTCTTTATTTGGACACTTAGGTGAGGTTGGAATTATCTCATTGTCTATTGCTTGTTCTATCTTACAACATTAACTTGGAAACCATGTTCAAGTCATCTCGACGTCTATGTCTCGATGATTATGTGTGTTTCCTACATCTCATCTGATACAGTCGTATTCATATCTTCATGGTAGCTCTCACACCAATGACGGTTGTACTGACCTTTGATGTCCCAAACACTCAAATGATGAAAACTTATGGTCTACAGGATCAGTGACTGGACTACTCCAAAAGTCTTAGGCTGCATTGTCATTCTTAAGATGCATTTCATTCTAGGGTTGCATTTAGCTTTGCATTTCTTGTTCTCTTGAGCTATTATTTTTTTTCATTCTTTCTTTCTCTCTGCGAGGTATTTGACTGCAAATACTTATCTTTGATCCTATTTTTATGGGATTGAAATCAAAATTCCAAATCCTCTAATTCGATTGATTACTAATGCTATCACTTCTTGCTTTCTTCCACTTTCTTTTCTGGACTTCCTAGGCTTATCTTCGCCCCTTGCACCTCATTTCCATTTTGATCCCAAGGGGGAATGACAATAGGTAAAATATTTTTATCGATCAAATCTAATATGCAAATCTAGTAATCAAACCAAATCTTAAATCAATCAAGTCAATCAGGACTAAAAAATCTTCTCTTGGGGCATCTTAGCTTCATCGCTTCATATCAAGTTGAGATTCTCCACATCTCCTTTCTGAAAGAGTGTTCTCATCACTTCATATTAGTTCACTCGATCAAACATCTCTTTGATCTCTTGGGGCATATTAGGTTCATCAGGACCCATATCAATCTAGTATTGTCTCTCAGATGATTTTCTATTTCAATCTCCTTAGACAAATATTCAGTCTCATCACTTCATATCAGGTTGGATACTCTCATCTTGCTTATCGGTCTTTGTTCAATCAAGTTCAGAGTTTGATCTCTATCAGCTATTCTTGACATCATCATTCTTTTACTCAATGTGTTCCTAGATCACTCACACATTAGTCAAAGAGGGGAAAATGTAATCACCTAAAATTGGTCTAGTAGAACTTGAAACCCCCTTTTTGATCAAATTGCCTCTTGCTAGGCATAATTGTACAGAGTAACCCTTAAAATCCCCTTTGCATTATTAAATCAAAAAACTTATATCAAGCTTATACTATGGTCTAATTTCTAGAGCTTTCATATTTATTTAATTTCTATAACCTTTCTTTTAATATAAAGTTCCTACACTTTAATTAAAAGAACACATTTACATGTGTGTGCATACTTAATCTTGATTAAAGCAATTAAAAGGGATTTGTGCTTTCAAATAATATTTTGTCTTATTATTACCTAACATTTCCCTTTTGCCTCTTAATCCTCGCCTCTCATTTCTACCTAACCTTGCATCTCCTTTTGCCTCTTCATCTTAGCCACACATTCTTTTGCCTCTTAATTTCCACCCTTCATTCCTGAGGCAATTGTTGTAGAAGGAAGCTCTTTCCTTTCTCAAGGGTCCTAATCTTATAATCTTGCAATCTTGATCATTTCATTCTAAGAATAATCTTTTCAATTTGAATTCTTAGATCTAACTCTCTCATTTCATAGCTTAACTTCATTTCTAGCTTAATATTCATTGTTGATCTAGTTTCTTTCTTGCATTGTTCTTGCATCTCATTCTTAGATTACTAGTTGTTTGCATTCATCTTAGCTTGATCTCTCATTTTATCTAGCTTTCATTCTTGCATTCTTAGCTTCATTCTTAGATTTGAACCTTCCATTTTGGAGTAGTCAAGTCACTAATCCTCTATGCCAATCTGATGAGCATCATGGGAAGGATTAAACTCACTTCAACTAGGAAGCTATGAGCTGCTTCTTAGGATCTCCTCTTCCATGGAATTTTCTCAAGTGTAATGATCCATAGAAGTGTTTTTAGAAGTGTGTCACACTTTTCATCACACATTTCATATCACTCCATTTAGGATCAGGGGATATGAATTATTATGGATCATTGGAAGATTTTAGGACATTAATTAGAGAAGGCATTGACATGGAAGAATAGAGAAAGACATAATCCAAACCAACGTCTTAAGTATACACATCAGCATCATATCATCCCATCAACAATTTTTACAAAAAATAATCAACATTTTTTAAAATTCAACTCACGCTCACAACCAAAAACTCATTCCACATTGGAAACCATCAAAAAAGCATTTGGAGAGAGCATCATATATATGTTTATAGATTTCAAGAGAAATAATCTATTATCAATTAAAAACCAAGAGATCAATAAGCATTAACAAATGACAATGATCAAAGGAGGAAATTGAAGTCCTTTGACCATATAAGACAACAATGAGAGTTAGTGAAAATCGATGATTATTTTTTAATATCAACGACAACATAATTTATCCTTCAATAAGTACTCAATAAGATATTCATATATTGTGTAGCTTAATAGAATCTCACTATTAATAATAAATATCTTAAGTCGGGTCACAAGAAATGAATTAAAGGAGATTGACTACATCAAAATATAACAATACATGAGATATCAATCAGATCAATATAAATCCAAATAATAAAAGATAAGGAGGATGTCTCACTTAGAATCAAGAGATTGTAAAATATATGTTTGAAACTCTTATGAAAGGAGACAAAGAGAAAAAGTGAATCACATATAGCTCTACCAAGAAATCAGTGAGTAATATTGTATTATATTTTAGAACTATTTAGAGGAACATACAAGTAATCTTCCCAAGTGTGATCCAAACCTTAATTTGGAAATTAGAGAGAAAATCAAGTAAGGTTCCATCTGGGGACAATAAAAGTTGTTTCAAAGCATAATCATGCCTCATGTGAATACAAACCTATCATTGAAAAGAAAAAACACAAGTACAAAGGGTCAAAAAAAGGAAGACAAGGCATTGCAATCAATAACATCATAGCAGTAAACAAAGCTAAGTTATCTTTTTAGAAATATGTGTAGTATTATTAAATTAAATATAAAAATAAATTTATTATTTTAGAGAAATTTATATTTATGATAAATGTAGGTATTACTTAAATTGGAAATTAACTTGATGAGTAGCATGTCAAATAACATAGGATAGGGGGTTTGTGGAGGGAGAGGCAGAGTAATCCAGACAAATTGAGGTAGAGAGCCCCAAAATGGGTAATAACCATGAGAGAGCCTCTTGAAGATTGTTTCGTGTGACCTTGGCACAATAATTCTACCATTATATGTTTGATCTAGTAATGGGGGAATGGCTTCAATTAAGGAAGAATCGCTAGGGCACCCTACTATGGGAGAACTTCTATGAGGGTACCCTACTACTCTGTGATTAAGGGAGAATTGCAAGGTTACCCTATTTAAAGTAATTTTCCTACTAAGCCTGCAATTAAGGGAGAATCACTAGGGCACCCTATTGTAGTAATAGTTAAGGGAGAACTGGTATGAGGGCACCCTACTTCTCTGTGATTAAGGGAGAAATTCTAGGGAACCCTATTATAAGTACCTTTTCTATAGAGTCTGAAATCAAGGGAGAATCTCTAGGGAACCCTATTGCAATAATGGTTAAGGGAGAACTTATATGAGGGAACCCTACTACTCTGTAATAAAGGGAGAATCGCTAGGGCACCCTATTTCAGTACTAGTTAAGGGAAAAATGCTAAGGGAAAATTTTTGCAAGAACCTTTTTGATTTTTCAGATAGAGGAGATGAGGCATGTATAAGGAAGCAAGATAGGCATCCTACTAAGTAAACCCCTTGTGTGGATGTCTAAGACCCATTATCAAGGCCAAGGAGGCCAAATCCCCTCTCTTGGGCTTAGTATGAGATGACCCTGGACAAAATTATCATGACTCAATCCCTATAAATCAAAAATATTTAAGAGTAATAATAGTATGATCACATTTTTATATACATATGCTAACTTGTGTCCAATTCATTGCAAGAGTTATAGTAAAAAAATGTAACGAAGAAATATTTTTTTTGTAATTGTAGGGATAAGTCCAACAAAGCATTTATCATGTGTATACCATGTTTCTACTTCATGTCTCTCCATGCATTAATGTTTATACTTTGTGTCTTCATGTATCCCAAGTTTATAACTCATGTTTCTATTGTGTATGTTCATTGTTACATAGAAGACTAGAGTAATCAAGGAGATGTGAATCGATTTGGAAATTCAAAAATAGATATCAGGGTTACATAGAAGACACTACTCACATTAAAGGTTTGTATTGCTTGAGGACAAGCAATTTGAGGAAGGGCAGACTGTGATGTCCCCATTTTGAAATAGGATTTAATAATAAATAATAATTATACTCTAGGATTTTATTAAATAAAGTATAATAATGAAATAGAATTCAATAAATAAATAAGAATATCAAATAGATAAATAATATAATTATATTATAAATAGATATTAATATATTAATACATAAATATAAAATAATAATATAATTATGATACAATATTATAATATTATATAATTTAATATACAATATAATTACAAGATAAACAAGTGCCACGTACTAGCTAAGTACTTGCCTTTAATAATATTTTATATAGTTCATATAACTTATGTCAAATCATATTATTTAGTATTTTAAAATATAACTTATAATTATTGATTATAAATAATAGATATTATTATCACTAATTCATAAGTTAACTAATATAAAATATATAATGAAAAAGTTAATTTTATTAATATTTAGATTATAATTATAATTTATGTTATATAATCTGAATATATAACATCTGATTATAATACTTATAAAAAAATTTATTATTCAATTTAATATACATATAGTTAATAAATCTATATCCAAAACCATGCATTTATATTATAACATATTTTTAAAAATAAATATGAATTATTTTAAGGGCATGGTAAAGTATTTGCCCCTATAATATTGCCTCAAAAATTGTAATAGAGGTAGTGCTTCCACAAAATCCATGTATAAGAGGCTAAATTTTTAAGCCAATAGAAGAGCTGTAAATTAATTTTGTTAAATTATAAACATAAAAAATGTGCATGTATACTATACAAATTATTAATTTTGTAACAAATTTGATAAAAATAATAATTTTAATTGGTAGAAATGAAATTTTATAATCACTAGTTAATGGAAGAAATCCAAAAACGGATGCAATAGTACTTGCTAGCCTATCCGTAAGTACTAATAACAATAGAAATGAATAATTTTAAATAAATAATAGCATATTCAACATAAAGGGGAGTCGGTTATAGGGAATCAAAAACCACCTTTGCATTGGTGACCCCGACAAGATAAACAACATTATTTTGTAGATTAGCGTCAATGGAAGAGGCTTTTGACTGAGGACAAAGAATCAATCACATTTTGTGGCTAATGATTATTAATAGATTAAAGAAATTGCACTATTAAGAAAATGATCAGGACTTAATTGGGAGAAGGACTAGTTAAGAAGAAACAAGCAGTCACGTCCCTTATAAGGGACTTATCATCAAGGGATATGGATTATTATTGATCATTGGAAGACTTTAGGACATTATTCAGAGAAGACATTGACATGGAAGAATAGAGAGACATAATCTAAACCAGTGTCTTAAGCATACATGTCATCATTGTACCATCTCATCAATGGTTTTTATAGAAATAGTCAACATTTTCTTAAAAGTCAACTCACACCAATAGCCAAAAACTCATTCCACATTGGAAACCATTGAAAAAGCATTAAGAGAGAGCATTATATATATGTTTACATATTTCAAGGGAAATAATCAATTATCAATAAAAACTCAAGAGATCAATAACCATTGACAAATGACAACGACCAAAGGAAGACATTGAAGTCATTTGACCATATAAGACAACAATGAGAGCTAGCACAAATCAAAAATTATATTTCAATATCAATGGAAACATAGTTTATCCATCAATAAGTACTCAATAAGATATTCATACATTGTGTAGCTTAATAGAATCTCATTGTTAATACTTGAAATATATTAAGTTGGGTCACAAGAAAGGAACTGAAGGAGATTGACTACATCAAAATATAGAAATGCATGAGATATCAATCAAATCAATATAAATTCAAATAACAAAACATAAGGAGGATATCTCAAGTAGAATCAAGACATTATAAAATATATGTTTGAAGCTCTTGTGAGGTGAGAGAAAGAGAAAAAGAGACTCGCATACAGTGCTGCCAAGAAATCAATGAGTAATAATATATTATATTTGAGAACTATTAAGAGGAACGTACAAGAAATATTTCCCAAGTGCGATCCAAACCTTAATTTGGGAATTAGAGAGAAAATCAAGTAAGGGTCCAACTGGGGACATTACATATATTGATTTGGAGGCCATGTCTAAGAAGTGTGAGGAGGATTGAGAATGCAGAATTGAAAGAAACATTACAGATGTATGTTTTAAGGTTTTGTATCTTCCTATCTATAGATCCTATAGATGAACAACTAGTTACAGGTGAGGTAGTTGTATCTCAAGATGTATAGAATAGGTTGTAGGATTATGCTATTAGGATTGAATCTTTAGAAGAGGAAGTGTAGAAAAAGAGTGGCAATGTTCTCATGTAGGTTCTTCAACATAGGGTTGACAAGGTCAAGTCTAAGGTTGATGTTGTTCATGTCTCCTAATCTTCTTTAGTTCAATCTATGAGGATATGTGATAAATTTATTTCCTACTTGGAGCCATTATTCACTGAGTGGTTAGCAAGGCCAGTTCTTATGATCCAATTGTATGTTGCAGAAAGATACAAGGATGATCTACCTCCTACTTTGAGGACAGCAAAGAAATGATCAATTTGATAATTTATTTATTGACATTCTTTAAGGGGAAGAAAAAATTAATCAATACCAAATTACAATCCTTGGTAGGCCTTAACCATCCTCTAGTTCCACACATTTTAGATAAAGACAAGACCATGAAAGAAGCAGAGGGGTGGAAATCTGATTTTGATCTCATTTTCCCAAGTGTGGAGACCATGATTTCTATTAATAGTGATATTGATACCCCTAAGTTAAATGATATTTTGGATGTGTTGATTAATTTTGAGAAATTTTTACCAAGTTCATCTGAAACTCTTATGCTATTGCAGATCTCAAGTGTGTAGAATCTGTCTCACAGATGGATAGTTTGAAATCTTTCGAGTGGATGAGAGATAAAGAAGTAAATAGATGGAGTTATTTTAACAAGGGAAAGAGAAAATGAGTTATTCAACGACAAGGCTCAGCCTCTCCTTTTTTATTCTTTATTTTTTTGATATCATTGAGTGATGATAGGGCCACTAACAGACTTCAAGGAGATTAATTAGTTATCTACATGGACATCTTGTCAGGCTTAATTATGCCAAGGATGTGCCACATTATTAGGAATGAAATTGGTAACCAACTTGAAGGTGATAAGCTAATTCATGTTCCTCATTTTGTTCTAGTTATTTTTCTTTTTGGCTTTTCTTACAGCTTGCAACAGACACATCACCATTTGGTTCAACTATTTTGTCTTTGTGGTTCTAATGGTTGAGATTTTTGTTCCAGAAAATCAAAGTTGCATTGATTTGAATATAATCTCTATTTTGATTTGATGCCAACAAATGATCTAGATCTTGTTGCATCCCCCAATTTATATAAGGGATCCAGGGATCATTTGTTGAATGTTACAAACTTTTGTATTTATAGAGAGCATAATAGAAATAGTGTTACTTCTTAGGGTTTTATAGGTTGATATTATGAGACATGTTGGATAATATGGTATAATGGATGATTATTTTTACATATCCATATTATTATTATAAAAAAATTATGTTGTATTTAAATTCTCATATGAATGGAATATAAAGTATTTTTGTATTCATCCTTTTGTCATGCGGATTTGAGTTTATCATTCTCATTCTTTCTTTCAAGGAAAGGATTAAATATGTTTGAATTGATAAATGTGAGAAGTGTGTGTATGGTATAAATCTAATGATAATTATATCGGTTATGTGGTATTACATGTATGTTAGGAATATTCAATAATCTCAATCTTGTGTCTTTGTGAGAAGTTAAACATAAAGTTGGATGTATCTTATAATTTTTTTACTCTATCACCCTATAGGTTAAGTACTAGTCTAAGTCATGTTAGAATACTATTTGGAGAGTGAAATAATCCCTAAATATAAAATCATTTTACTTTTTGTTGTTAAATTCATGGTAAATTATTTGTATTCTTAGTAAGAAACTGGAAGCTATGGTGAGAACTCTATTCTATGACTATTCGTATAGCCATCAAAACTTTGTTCTTTGATTGTTCATGCAACCATTGGAACTCTATTCTTTGAGTGTTCCTGCAGCCATTGGAGTTCTATCATTTAACTTTTCCTAAAGCCAAGGCATAATAGATTAACTTCTTGTTTGTTTTATAAGAACTACATTTTTGTTATCTATTCCAGTCCTGTTTAGTTTTTTATTCATGTTTAGTACTTATTCTATTTATTTTCAATCATTTTCCCTCAGTACTAGTTCCTTTCCAACTCTACGTTAGTATGACTACTAGTGAGTCCTAGTGCAAATATAGTGCTGACTCATTTCAAGTTGACATCCCTAGGTTGATAAATAAATGAGTCTTCATGATGAGAAAGACAACTACTTAGGTTGGGGTCCCATAGAAGGGGCTTTCTTCAAGGAATAGATTAAATCCTTTTAGATCCATTATGGTGATTAAGGGAAAATAGTAGTGATTTCAAGGTTAAATCACAATAAGCTGTCACCCTTTTACAAAGGAAAAGGCTAACAAAATCAAAGTTGTTCAACTTCAATAGTATAAAAATGATATTTATGTTTGGAATTTGAAGATGATGTAAACTAATTAAATATGACAAAATGGATGAAGTTTATGATTAATATTTTTAATATTTTATTTGAATAAGAATTGATATGTTTTTTTAAATTTTAAAGATGATTTTTCAATTGCTGAAAAATGCTAAAAATTAGGGGTCTAGTTCCCACCAAAAAATTATATGTAAATAAACATTTTTTCCCCTAATTTCAAAATATGTCATAGATGACATATATAGCTAGTGCATGAAGAAATAAAAATTGGTTTATGACCTATATTTTCTCTTTTATAAAAATTCAAATTTCAACTCACTGAAATCGACAGTTTTCATCTCGCAACATATTTTTCATAACAAATCTATCCTAATCAAAAAAAGAAATATATATTCTTGAAGAGGACTCTCTCCTCTAGTGCACCATATATTTTTCAAATTTATTTAATATGATTTACTATTTTTTTCTTTCTCCAAATCAACATCTCCTTGACTGTTAAAATACCTACTTGTAATATTTTTAATTACAATAAACTATATCTAATTAAAACAATATAAAATATATATGAGGATATTCTTGACTCTGATCTGTACAAGAGGGTATTTTTTAATTTTTTTTAAAATATCATTAAAAATATTAGGAGTTATTGAAATTCCACTTTTCTAAAATAATTTTATTTTTATAGTAATTGGACCCAAAGTGGTATAAAACATGCATTTAATAGATATTTCTAATTAAAAAGGTTAAAGCACTTATCTAACTTAGCTAGAATGAATCTAACTAAACCATATGTTTGACCAAAATTAATTTTTAGTTAGAAATACTAAAATTCAGCTATGCTGATAAGTTAGCCTAAAAGGTGACACTCAATTGTGCTTTTACCCTTCATGAGTATAATATGAGGTGATAAATTAGAATGTTTATGTTAGGTATGAGCTCTTCAAATATATCTATATATAAAAATCTACATGTAATGTTAAAATAATCTGATATAGAAAATACAGCACTAGTGCTTCTTCTAATATTTTGAGGCAGTGGATCTATTGGGAGTGAACTTTTTTTTTCCTATTGAAGAGTTTAGATTGGCTCAAATATATGGTTTGAACATTATTACTATAAAATTCCCTTATTTCCTTTTCATAGAAATCCTTGATTGGTTAGTGGCAGTTGGTAATAAAATATATGGGATATGGCCTACAACTTGTTGCAATATCGCTTATGTCTATTGTTAGTTAACAGATTTGTCCCTTTTCAAAATATTCACAAAATGACTCACAAATGCCCAAATAACAAGACAAAATCTAGAACTAATAATTTTTTGTGACTCTATTAGGGAAACGGAAACAAAGATCAATGTCTGACATTTGGTTCCTCGATTTTTACATTATCTCTGTGTGCATGAGATTGGCCACTCTATGAAATGACCATGCCAGATATAAAGGTTATAAGAAAGAAAAGACCAAACCCTACCATTTTTTAAATTATCCAAACGAATGACAAAGTTTTGCAAGATTTCTGGGAGCACTACAAAAAAAGCATCTCTCATGCTATAAAGAATAACCTAAGCATTGAAGATGATGATAGTTCTACCTTGCTTATGAGAAGCCTATGTATCAGATTTCACAAGCTAAAATATATGCAAGAACACAAAAGAAAAGTGCAACAGCTCAAGATAGAACTGGAGGTTGATGATGAAGAAGCCTCGGTAATTTCATCTAATTATATTTATTGTAATTATTCAATTTTAAATGAACAAGAAATACAACAAGAAGATCTCAGCCCCATGAGGATCAAACATTGACAAGAAATAATGGTGTAAGTGAGGAAATTTTTTCTAATCTCATTCTTTTTCCCGAGCTTAAAAGTGCTGAAAGTTATTCTTTCTCTAGAAAATTTAAAAATGAGTATTTCCAGCCTTATGTAAAATCAGAATATGAGCCCTTTCATTTTACATGGGATAAGGATGAATATGGTTATTTAAATCAAACTATTATGGAATCTTTTTACTTTGAAGTTAATACCACATCTTCACAAGTCTCTTTACATGAAAGTCCTTGTGCTGAGAATGAGACTAATTTGTGTCTGCCTAAAAAAATTTTGGATTCTACAAAACTAGTAGGAAAAGGAAATTTGAGATAGATCTAGAGCTTGTTGATGATGAGACTGTTAAAGTGTTGCAGCCCTAGGAATCATTGGCCTCCTCTGATGATACTTCTTTGTGCGAGGAAGAGATCATTGGAAGATCCTTGCTAGCCATCAAGCAAGAGGATTCCAAGAAGAAAAACTTAGGTATCAATCTGTCTAATACATTAATCTCAAATAAAGAATTTGCAGATTTAGTTGTAGCAAAGCGAGATGAGGTTATGCTAGTTAATGTTTATCCTATGTTGGTTGAAGTTTATTCATATTCTGAGGGTGTTTTAAATGCTGGAAATATTTTTGAAGAGAAGGCCTCTAGAAGGTTGATTTTGATAATGTAGTGTCTCCTTTGAGAATGTTTGAGTATTATGTTTTTTAGTCGTGGACTGGAAATGGTCTTGAAATTTTCATACTAAAAGCTCAAGAAAAATCAGAAATCTATAATGAGATATGGCTATTTGGGCATGATGGTTGGTCCACAAGATCCTTGTACATAATTAGTTTAGTTTGCAGCAATGGAGAGTTTTCCAAATGGAGGTGGTACCGGGGTCTTTCATTCAAATGCAGCCCATTATTATGGAAAGGCTCGTTCTTCTCACAACTGGCAAATAGTTTTGTGTAATTCCTTCTCGTTTCTATTCCTTCTAGTGAGTTTTTCTCACCTTTGCATATTTTTAAATAGTTTCAGTTTTGGCTTTGCTAGTTTTTGTGGTGCTAGTAGTTTGGTTGTTTTGGTGTGTGCCCTCTCCCCTATCTATTAGTAGCTCCCTATTTTCTTGCTTTGACTATGTTCCCAATGGAAGGCACTGGTCTCCTACCAGAGGCTTTCTAGATTCTCTATGTCCCCAACGGCCCATGTCCCCAGTCAAAGCCAATTTTTGGCTTTCCTTTGGCACCCATGTTTTAGAATTTTAAAATCAAGCATCACGGAGAAAAAAATTTTAATTCCCCCCCCCCCTTGTAATGGTTTTTACATTTTTATGAAGTTATACTTTGTAAAAGGGCAGCATTGCAAGAGGAGTTGTTAAACTTGAACCTTGAACCACAAGTTCAAAGTTCAAAGTGCGGACTACAAGGTTCAAAGTTCAAAGTTCAAACTGCAAGTTCGCAGGTTCAAAGTTCAAAGTTCAAAGTGTAGTTTAAAGTTTGAAGTTTGAAGTTTGAAGTGCAAGTTCCCTAGTTGCAAACTCCAAATTCAGAAGTTCAAACAATTTGAGCTCAGTGCTTCAAACACATTCAATCCAAGGGAAGAATCTACCCTATTTTCTCAACATTTATATTAGTTTTGCTAATAATATTGATGTGAAGCTCATAACTTTTGAAAAAGGTAGTGTTAGTGGGAGATATTGAACTTGAACTTTGAACCGCAAGTTCAAAGTTCAATGTTCAAAGTGTGTAGTGCGGAGTGTAGATTATTGAAATTTGAGGATGGTGTCACCCGTGAACCAGATCTTGTTACATTCCTTGAAAATGAATTCTGGTGTGGGAAATATCTTCCAATCTCATCAAAATTTATTGATCCTAGCCTCTATTTTCACATTGATAAAATAAAGATTAAGAAATAAAGTATTAGTAGCTTGTAGCCATGAATTTTATGAGATAGAAAAACATTCATGTTGTGGGGGGTATAACTTTCAAATCCATCGTTGGATCAGATTGAATTTTGGATATGTTTTAGAAAACCTAGTATTATAAATTATCACTGGTGGGATTTCCAAAATTATACCTGGTTTGAAAGATATCAATAATAGAATATAGGTCTATAAAGACCATTTATCACATGTAACACTAGTATTTAACATTGAAACCCATCTTTAGGAAAAACCACTATGGGAATTGTCACCCACTAAGAAAATATTCTTCTGAAGTACACCTAGTTAAGAGTCAATCCTATTAAGAATTATAATACACACTCTTAGGTGTGATCCAATCAAGGGATTTACCTTAGATCTATTAGGATCTTCACCCTATTAGGAGTGGACTTCAAACACTCTTTAGAATGTTACATTTTGCAAGGATTTTACAGTAATATTGTTAAGTCTACTTGGTTAAGATATTTCTTTGTTACAAATGTTAATAAGAAATAGTAAATAATTTGACCTGAAATTCACAACTATCTTTTCATAACCAAATCCTTTGTGCACTCTTCTATCTTCACTTCAATCCTTCACTTTCCACTAGCTTCAACACTTCATCAAATTCTACTTTGTGACTCAGAATCTATCATTTCCTTCTTCATTGCTTCAGTTGGTGACTCTTCAACTCTTCAATTTTCCATCCATTTTCTCAAACAAATCCATCCTTTTATATAGATATATTTTTCCGCTTAATCTCCTCTAATGTGTTTTCCTTTGATTAATCTTAACCATCCAATTCATTATACCTTGAATATAGATCTCAGTAATACATTTTATTTTTACCTAGGAACTTGAACTTTCTTGAAACTTATTCCTTATGTTTTAACCATTTATATTTAAGTCGTAGATCACCACCTTGAATTTTCCTGATCGTAGATCTCTCTAACTAACTTTCCTTGTCATCATGATCATCCATCTCATCATAGATAATCATTAAATGTCATTCCAATCCTTGTATTTAATTATTGTTCCTTGCACGATCACTAAAACTTTCCTGCTCAGTGTCTTGAGTTCCTTTACCTTTACCAAGTGACTTTTCCTACTCGATAGCCAAAACTCTTTTTCTTACTGACTTGATAAATCTTCATTACCATACTTTACCGGCTTGACATAATTATATGTAAGGTAGAAAAAAATTATATCAACATAACCTTACCATTGTCTAATCTGTATCAATTTCCCAATTAAGTTCTTCAACTTCATAACATATCACTTCTTCATCTTATTAACTCATTCATACTATCTCATACTTTGAATGATATGGAAACATAATATAAACCAAAAATCAATTTCTTGACATCAATGACAAGATAATAATTGTTCTAACCTTTCTACAATCTTGTATTCCTTTCATCTTAGTCGGTCTTCATCATTATTAATTTCAGTTATAGTAACAAGACCTATCATTCAGTGATGGAACAACCTTCCTAGGAATATAAAGTGTGTTGAGCCACATTCACCACATAACTACCTTGTAGCAACCCAAAGAGCACCCACATATATACAACTCACTCGCATAAGGAAAGAGCATTGGCTTTCACTTACATTCCCGTCTCCACTTCTACTTTGGCCACTTCTCAGCATGAAAAATGATGGAAATACATATGATATGGAGACTGAAAGGTCCAAATTTGAGAAGTTGGAGAAAAATAAAGGATACTATTGGAATTTGGCCAAGGGTGGAACAGGACAGGGATCAACCAGTGACTTTGGAATGAATGCAAAGATCAAAAATTTCTCAGTTACTAGAAGACCAACAAGGAGTTAGGTTGGGGGAAATGATTGGTTGAAATAACAACCTATTTGTCCTAGGTTATCTTATTTTTCTTGGAACTCTTATAGGGTTTATGGGTGTTTGACTTTGATTTTAATAGTTTTATGTCTATTAAAATAATATTTGATGAGCACATGGCATATGGACTTGCATACTTTTGGGATGAAATACTTGAATTTTTAAACCATGGTTATCTTTATATTATTTCTTTTTGAATAATTGAAGCATAATGGGTTTCCAATAGTCAAGTAGACTATTTTTAATAAAGCCATGTGATATATCCATATTAATGAAATTTGAAGTTTAATAAGTGTTTGTAATGTGGAATGGATGTATCTCCATATTTTTGTGCTCCTAAACTTGCGTTATAGGAATAGATGAGCATGGAAGAATGGCCAAGCTGATACTTAATGTGTTTTATTAGTTCTTGGACCAAGTCTCTCTCTCTCTCTCTCTCACTCTCTCACTCTCATGGATAAGAAGAAGAATGTTTCTTTCTAGTTGAGATAATCTATCATTTTTTCTTTCAATGTAATAACTGCACCCATCTATTTTTTTGGAGGTGGTCAATTAGTTAGTTAGTCGGTTAGTTGTAAAGTTTTAGTTTAAATAAGTTGTTGAAGCCTCTACAAAGATTGGCTAGGATCAGACAAAAATAGATTAATAGTGATGTAACTAATTTTAGTAATATAGTTTCTTTAGTTTAAAGTACTATGTATAATCATTTTTTGTTATATGAATAAAGAAATTATTATTATTATGAGTTTATAGTGTGTTGAGGAACTTGGATTCACTCACCCAAGGGGGATCACTTGATGAGTTATCCTTTGCAATTTTCTATTTATTTATAGTTTTTATAGTTGTTGTTCAGTCACTTGTATGTTCCTACAACCACTAGAAAATAACTCTTGTGTTTGTTCTTGTAGCCAAAGTGAATAGAGTACTTTCCTACCTGATAAACCTAAACTTAGTTTTTGTAATTTTATTTTCATTCTTAAGTAGATGATAACCAAGTAGGTTTACTTTCAAGCATCCATTTCTTGTATTATTTATCTTTCCATTAGTAGTTAGCATGGTCTTAATGGAGACTTAGTGTATATATTGTGCAAAACCATTTCAAGTTTATGACCCTGGGTTGACATATTAAATTACCTTACCATAGGAAAGATAATCTCTCAATTAAGATGACCAATTCATGAGTAAATGAGTTGAACTGAGTTATTTATCCATTTGGAAAGGCTAACAAGTGCTTTATCCCAATGTAGTTGATTCACTATTGTTTTTACTTCCTTAATTTAGATTTTCTAATTCATCATATTGTTTTGTTCCTTAGTTATAATCTTAGGGATGCTAGCTATCAACTCTTGTTGTGATATCAGGTATGAACCATCATTATTATTGAGTAACTTGTGGAAATAATCTATAACCTCTGAAGTTATTTCTTGTGAATTAACAATAGCACTGCCATTAGACACTTTGATATTGGTAATTTGTTAACATTTATCCTCTTCTGTGTACTATTGTGAAAGAATTTAGAATTTCTCTCTCTTTTTGCTAGCCAGGTCTCTCTTGATTTTTGCTTCCAACAAATTTCTTCTTTAGTTATAAAATCCTCATATTTTCTTAGTAATTCTTTTGTAGACACATAAATCTAATTACACAATTAAGTAATCTAATTTAGTTTCTTTCTAGGACATTATTAATTAAATATTAAATATCTAAATATTTAATATCATCCCCCTAGTTAATTAATCTAATTAATTAGCTATAGTCCAATTAATCTAATGGCAACCCATAACCATTTAATTAATTAAATCTCCTTCCTCTATTAATTTAAATAATTATCTTTAAATTAATTCATAAATCCCATTTTCCTCCACCTTGATTAAATAATCTCATTTAATCAATTAAAGCACATGGCTCCTAACTTTAACCTCTAATCTAACCTATCCCAACCACTTGACCCATGAACCAAACTCAACCCAACCCATTCACACATACTAATCCCCTTTTAATTCATTAATCATCCTTGATTAGCTAATAATCCCTCCACTCATTCTCTCTTCTCCCATCACATCCTCCTAATTCTCCCACTTGTCCACTAATCTACCCCTAATCCTACCCTAATCATTTGCACAACCTTAATCATGAGGACTAAGACATCATAACCCTCTCCTAAGTCAACCCTCATGTCACGTCTCTCAAATCCCCAACTATAAGCATTTAAGGTTGACTTAAATTCTCTTACACACTCCATCTCCCTCTTGCATTTGTGTCATCTCTCACATTCTCCAAAACGGTCACATTACCCCATCTTCCCTAGCCTCTCTCTTTGTGACACTTGTCATAATGAGAGACATTTCAAGAAGCACAATCCATGTGCTCTCTTTCAAATGCATCCTAACCACTCTTAACCTTTGCATCTTGACCATCCATTTTACCTCCCTTAGGCCTATGAATTTGACCCTTCTCTCTTCACAAATCCATCCACCATCTAGAGAAAAGTTACCATGCTATTTTGAAAGCCAAAATCTATGTCCATACCCTCATAATGCAAAAATCCCTACTCACACATTGAATCTTTTAAGAAATTTATTGAGCATGCAACTCTCCATTGGACAAAATGTATTCAATAAAAGGAGGCTTCACATTGGGTTTTACAAGGTTTGTAGTCTCTAATATTGGTTTTGAGTCTTTATTTGTGGTCTAATATTAAGTGTTAGTCTATTTGTTTTGTCGAATGCTTCCATTGCTTAGTATTCCTTAAACATTACATTTTAGGTGATACATTTTGGCATGCCCGGTGGGACCCAGTTCAAGGGTCATTTCTCTCCTCTATTCTTCATTTTTACTTGCAAAAATAACCCAAATTCTAAGGTTTTTTGTTATTTAAGTATGTTTCTAGGTATTTGTTGGTTTTTTCAGGTTGGAAAGCTTAAGAAGGGACATTTGTGATATTATTCTGGTCCTCGAGTTTCACACAAAAATAAAAAAAATTAGTTAGTGCAACCATGGGAACAATCAGTGGGATTGAAGGTAGGTCCTACAAGACCGCGTTCCCACAAAATGCCCACCTTTTTCTTTCCCCCTCTTCTCTCTGTCTATTTCCCCTTTTTTGATAGTCGGTGGGATTATGTTTTGACTTTGCAAGATTGTGGATTTACCCTGTGGGATCACGTATTGTAAGCCTAAGGGCATTTAAAATACTCTAACATTGATATTTGTGCTCTCAAATTTGTACTTTGACTATGCAGGATTGCAGGTTGATCAGGCAGGATCACGATCGAAGGTATATCATTTATTGCATCCTAAAATTTTGCTACTATCTATTTTTATTTCACTAAAAAACTCACGGGATCGCGAGTACGGACCATGGGATCATTATTTTTTTAGTGTTTGTGGGATTACATGTAGAGTCAAGGGGATTGTGAATTAATTTTTTTTTAAAAAGTAGAATTCACTCACTTATCAATTTGGTGCTTAAAATGAAAATTGTATGCCAAACATAACTTTACATTTTGATTTGGGCATAAAATCTACAAGGTTAAAATTGAACCAAAAAGAACACAAACACAATCTTGAATGCCTTAAAGAAAATTGGACAAACCTTTCAAGCACTTGCAATTTTATTTTCAAAGTGAACTTTGCATGCATAATCACGAGTGTATTCTATTTTAGAGTAGAAAACACTTATTCTAATCCTAGGTTCAATTTGGAATGAAAAATTATATGGCGTGTTTGAAGAAGCATTTTTTCAACACTCCTTATGAGCTTTTTTATTTAGCAATCCTATTAATCTAAGTGATGCAAAGAGAATAGCTTATATCTATATCCTCTCCCCTCACCCTCGCGAGACTTGGGTGAAGAGAAAGATTAAGTTGTTTAATTTTCTTCTAGTGAGGTCTATCTAGAGGGTGCGCTTCTCCTTTAGAGGATGACCTCAAACTGGTAAATACCTTGGTCGGTATATAAATAAGACTGTGAAAAAATTCTGGTTTTATATCCAACCAATCTCAGGCGTGGTGTGTGGATGATAGTTTGGATTGGACAAACTTGCCTAAGGATTTGAAGTGGTCCATTAGGCTCTTAATTGAGTCACACATGTACAAAATGATTAGGTGGCTACCACAAAAATACTAAAATATGTTAAGCTATAAACCTACTTGATCTACCCCTGAAAGTTTGATAATCTTTGTGCAAGGAGGATAGTAACCTCCCTAAGACACTCACCATATTGTGTCATCCTTGAGAGCTTGGAGTCATATAATATGATATTGTTTGACCCATTTCATGGTTTGTGGTGGTCGTATTTTGATTAGCTCTCGAGTGTGTGCCTAACTTTGTGAGAAAAAGTTTCAAAGCTAAGTCAATTCCCTAGGGTAGAATTGTTTGTGCATGTTTTTTATGTTACAAACCCAATGAGAAACATTTTTCAGAATGTACACACTCGAAGTTACAAGTATTTTTCCAAAGAGATCAAATCTAAAACTATGTTGTTCTCGATAGGTTGCTTTGTCTCTTGCAAGATTGCTTGCTCACTTATCCTAAAAAGAGATTAAAAACATCCAATAAATCATTCCTAAATTCAAGCCAAGGTATACTTACTATAGTCACTACCTAGTTTGATGCATCCAAACTTTACAAAAATGTGAGAAGATTCACCTTGAGACCAAAGAGACTGAACCCATGACTGATAAAGTGAAACTTAAGAAGGTAAAACTCCCAGTTGGATGTGTACACAAAGAGAAGAAAGACTCTAAATGTAAGCTCAAAGAGAACCAACCTCTTATGACCTCAATCTAAGAAGAAATTGAGTACAAAGAGAAACTTGATAGAGTGACTTTGAACACTAAAATCTTGCAATATGCAGCTCATTTCCAAATAAATTGTGTTTTTGTCAACTCTGAGAGGCAAGACCACTCGGCTTATCATTAACATATCATTTTTTATTCCCAAAATCTTGTATCACCATCTTTACATCCTAGATCATCCCTTAGGCATATGTATGTCACCCCTTTAGGAAACACCATTTATTACAAACCCCATCCTTAATCCAAATCAAATCTCAAAAATCAACACATCCTTCACTTAGTGTCAAAATCCTATTGAGTTTCTATATCCTACATCATAAATTGCACACATCTTTTCACTTCACTCTTTGACTAAGAATTGTCTATAGTATCTCTTCTTCATCCTTGTGGCCTCTTCACCATGATCCAAAGGCTGGTTTACATTAACAAAAATAGTGTCTCCCAAAAGACCACAAGTTTTTCTTAGGTTGGAAAACCTATCCACTTGATCTTACATTAGGTAAAGAAACTCATTAGACATAAATTAATCCTTAGGTCCTTAAGACATCCTCATTATCATCATCCAAAATTATCCTTTGAGTCTTCTAGGCTCATATTAGGTCTTGCATCACCACTTGTCCTTAGATAACCTAGGACCATCCTAAGTCTTTGTGATATCCCCATCCTTTTGTCCTTAGACTCTCTTAGGACCATATTGCATAAACATCATCCTTTTGAAACCTTATATCCATCTTTGCATTCTCATCACTCATCCTAGAATTTGCATTTCATGCCTGTAGAGAGACGGTCAAAGAAAAGAAAGGATATGGATTCCAACCAAATGGTCAGCACATCAAACACCATACCTGACCCAAACAATGTCATGGTTTCATCTGATCTTCAAAATCAAATACAAGTTGAAAACATATGGGCCGATCCAAATGAAATTTCCAACACAAACTCTATGGAAGCATTTATGAGTCATCCAAGGAATGCACAAATGGTTAGTTTTATCATAGCCCAAAATCGTGCCACCATCTTTGCCAATTATGCACAAGAGGGTACTCCCATTCCCCTAGGACTTAGGACCTTCAATCCTACACATCCTATACACATCTCCAACAACACATTTAGTGTTGTCATCCAAAAAATTGTAGACCCCAGCCTACAAACATCTCAAGTTGCTTCAACCATCCCCCACTTATTGCAATAAAGTTCCATGCTACCCATAGTGCATATAGTGGCCCAATCCACTCCATTTTCTATCATGGGGGCCCCAGCCTCAAACCCCCCTCCTCCACATCCTATATCTCAATCTATCCAACCCTTTCTACCCAATCCACCCATCCCGTAGCTACCCCAATCATCCCTCAAAAAACCACCACAACATCAGTCATCACATAAGCATTTGTGACACAAATCACCACCACAACAATACAACCTCCCTTTGTTCCTCCTCAGATGAAATTCACAATAGAAATTCCACCCACAGGATCCATGAGCCAACCACTCATACCACAAGTCCCCACAGTCACATCAACATTCCCAATTGTTGCTACATCACAACCTATTGCAAGGTCAAGCTCTTCTTGGGGTCTCACCCAAGCACAAATGCATGCGTTAGGAATCCAAACATAGTCACATATTTCCAATCCCATTATCCCACAACCAGCCATGCAATTCACAACACAAACCACATAGCCCCAACAATCAACTATGCAACTCCCGCATTCACCAACTACCTAGCCATGCCTTCTTTTATTGTTGCTAAAACCATACCTCATCCTTGTCAACCTAGTGCATCCACTTTCATCAACTACCTCACTCCACCTCTTAACAATCTAAGCACATAAAATGCATACACATCATATGGTGGCACTAACACACATCCAACTTAGATAGGTCAAACTTATGGCCAACCTACTATAAACACCTAAATTTATCCACTGAACATTAATTAAATTAAATTTAATTAATGGCCCCAAACAACATTGTGGTTAATTTTTAATTAATTATATTTGTTAAATTCATCTATTTATTTAATTAAATAAATTCACTAACTATAGTATTTAAATTAAATTTAAATACTACCCTCCTAATGTAATAAAATTAATTTATTACATGTTTCTCCATATTCCCCTTTTAAATAAATTTTTAATTTATTGATTCCTCCAAATGCTTTATTTCTACTAAACCATGATTAAATTAAATTTTATTTAATTTAATCTTAAACTTAACCTAGATGATATCCTACACACATCATTTTCTATTTAATAAGTCTATTTATTAATTAACTAAGGTTAATTAAGCTAAATTCCATCTTCCTACACAAATTAGTCCTAATTATTTTCTCACACATGTGTGACCAAATAATTTAAAATTCACTTTTTCAAAAATTGATAAAAATTGCCTAAACAAGGTTTCATACATTTTTTTATGACACCTCTTACACCTTCCAAAAGTGTGAAAATTGACTTTCTCTTACACACACTTACACATGTGTACTTGGAGTACCCATTGACCCTTCACATCCCAAGTTGCTCACACATGTGTGAGCAAGTCTTGGACTTTGCATTGATTATGTGTCTCCATGGTGGCACCTATGTGGATTCCACATAGATGCCACCTCGCCCTGGCCCTCTAAAATCCTATAAATAAGACCCTTGCCTCAAGCAAATCATCCATCATTTGCATGTAGAATTATAATGCTAGTTTTTTTTCTTCCATTTAGAGTTTTGTTGCTAACTTGTTTGGTAGTTGCTATATTTCATTGAAGATTTAGAGCTTATTTTTATTCAATGCAATAGCTTCCTTTGTTGTGTTAGTTTTCATGCCATATGAGCTTGAGGGTTTCTTCCATCGCTCCTTCTTGAGCCTCTTTGGCTTCTTGTATTGAGTACTTGAGGGTTGCTTTCACAGCTCCTCCTTGAGTAGTTCAATCTTTATTTAATATACCTTTCATTCATAGTGGGATTTATACTTGTGTTGGGAGAGCACACCCACAACCTCTATAAGAGCTTAAATCAAGAAAGTCTTGGGTGCACTTGCTTCATGCTCATCCGAGGTTATGGTGAAAACTTTTGGTTTTGCAAGTTTATGAATATGTTAGATTAGAATAAATATGCTCTTTATTTCTAACATTTTCATGTTTGAGTTTTCTCCCAATAGGTAGGTTTTCATCATATACATTATGGTACGCCCAATGGGACCCACATTCTAATTTTCTAACCATTTTTCTTGTTTTTGTGAAAGTTTTCCATGAAACTTATATACAGGCATCTCTGCCCATCCAAAGGCATTTTTGCCTATTGACAGGCCTCTCCGCTACACAGGTGTCTCGCCTATACACAGGTGTCTCCGCCTACAAACATGCGTCTCTGCCAGAAAGGGTTTTTCTTCCCATTTAGTTTGTTCTAATCAAGAAAAGTTGCATTTTTTAATCACATTAAGGCTAATAATAATTATTAAAACACTTTATTGTACTAAAAAATGAAGAGAAACGCATAAAAACTAATAAAATCTTTATTTTATTTCTTTATTGTGCAGATAGGTGTCTCTGCCAAAAAGGGAGTTCCCTTTCACATTAGCCTTTTTATTTGATTAAGTGAAGTTTTTTTTGGCATATTGAGGTTGAAAGTTATTATATTTTATCATAAGAAACCTTTTTTTATGTGTTTACAAGTTAATGGGAGCATAAAACCTTAACAAATTGGTAATTAATATTTCTTTGTTGTACAGACATGCATCTCTACTTGTACACAAGTGTCTCTTCCTATACACAGGTGTCTCTGCATAGGCAGCTCTACTTGTACATAGGTGTCTCTACATGGGCATCTTTGCCTGCAGATAGGCGTCTCTAATAGATAGGTGTGTCTGCCTATTTTCAGCTCTTTTATGTAATATCTTACATTTTAAGGTTGTTGATTTGGGTTTTTTGGAAGTTACAAATATTTTATGCCTTCTAATAGTGATTTTCAAAATGTTTGGCCAAGATTGTAATATTTTGAGACTACGAACTTGTTTGTTTTGTACAACATTACTAGAAGACCAAACACATTAAAATAGTCACCAAAATTGTTTTGCAGGTTGCCAAGGAGATTCAATCAAACATTGTATTTTCTTAATGATTTCTTAGGCACCTAGCATTAATTGGTAAGTTTATTTTTAATAATGATTCATTAGCTAGGGGAGTATGCTCTTTTCTCCAAGTGGGAAAATCAGAAACCTAGAATCTTTTGAATTGTTATCTTAAAGAAACTTGGAATCAATCAATTGTTTGGTGTGTTTGGGAGAAAACCTCATTAGATAGGAGAGTATGCTCTTTTCCCCTTGAGGGAAAAATATAAATCCAAATTCCTTTTTTGGCCAATCCATACATTCTTTCATTAAACCTTTAGAGATCATGTTGATTGAGGAAAAAATATCCTAGGAATGACTCAAAGTGGGGAAAACCAGATGCCAGCTCTTCCACCCACTATAAATATATGCTTCCTTGAGATTAAAGTCTCAGAAGATATGGTTAGTTCTATGTTTACACTTTGGTGTTCACATATGCTTCATCATGTGTAGGGTTGAGCGTCTTAAATCCTACTTGTGAGACTACATTGGTTGAAGTACTTGTAGGGCTATAGGCCTCAATCTCGCAAGTCAGGACTACAAGGGATGATCATGAACAGATGCCTTGACTAAAATCTATAGAGTAGTGGCCACCTGATTCACCTTTGAAAGGTTGATAATTTATGTGCAAGGAGAGTAGTAATATCCCCAAGACACTCACTATATCGAGCCCCCATCAATGTTAACACTTTGATAATACAACATCATGACTAGAGCCATTATGTGCTTGGTGATGACCATATTCTAAGGAGTTTTTAGGTGTTCCTAAGTTAGTGAGAAAATATTTTCAATGTCATTTAATCTCCTTCAAGGGATAAAAGTATGCATTTTACTTTCCATTGCAAAACAAACCCATACACTTGAATCCCGCAAGGTTTCTTTGTCCCTCACAGGATTGTTTTTTACAAATGCGCTTGTAACCCAAACATTTGATATATGCATGAAATTGGTTCTTTCCAAGAACATCCTTTGATTCTTCAAGATATTGTCTTCCTGATTTTTCTCATCACAAACTATATCATGTTTTTATTTTTTAAGCCATGACTGATGGTGTGAAACATAAGAAGGTAAAACTTCCAGTTTCCCGAGTATACAAAGAAAATAAGATCATTGATAGAAAGGTTAGAGTCAACAAATCCTATTCGAAATCTATCCAAAAGACTCTTGAAGCCAGTGAAAAGTTTGATAAAATCAACTACAACAATTAGGTTGCTAATTTTTTTTCCAATAACAAAGTGAACATGGCCTTTGTCACTTGGGAATCCTATGATTAAGTACCTTTGACCTTCATTCTTCTTCAAATCACTCATCATTTCCTTACCTTCAATCAAATATTCCTTCATCCACATTTCAAAATACTAGGAGTGTTAATCAAAACCTTGGACTTCAAATCAAAATCAAATCAATCCATCTCTCATAGCTCGATCAAGCAATAGGGTGAAAGAATAAATCCAATAGTGTTACATATACCTTAAATCAAAGAAAATTGGGTCTTTCTCTAAGTACTTTTAACCCAATCCTATTTTATTTGGTGATCATCAATCTATCACCCAAATAAGAGAAGATTTTAAATCAAATCCAATCCTTTGTTTGTACAATCACAAGGTCTTGTTTCACCTAGGTTTGTTCCAAACCTTTAAATCAAATCAATCTTTGAGGCTTAGTTCCTCTTTAATCCAATCAATCAAATCAATCCCAAATCAAATCAAATCCAATCAATTATTGAGGCTTGGTCCTCTCAATCCAATCCAAATCCTAGTCCAAGTTTCTCCTAATTCATCAATTCACTTCCTCCTCTCATCATCTTCCATCGATATTTCAACATTCTTCGATCCAACTCAAGGTCACTTGTGCATGGTACTTACTTGATCTCAAGACAAGATAATACAAGAATTTGTCACCATGGATAACAATCAAGAAACCATTTACCAATAACTCTTCAATGAAGACAAATAACTTCATATGGAATTTGACATGGTCATACCAAAAATTTTCAATTCCAATCCATGATCTAAAGAGTTCTTCGATGATCCTAACAATCTGAGCCTAATGAAAGATCTAATCCAAACCAACAGTTCTAATATCTTCCTAGACCTTATTCAAAGGGTTATTACACTCCATAAAATTTTTTATGAAACCTTGCTTGAGAACAATCTAATTCGAACTAACAAAGGCAAGGCCATTTCCATTAAGCCTTCAACATCTGATAACATGAATCAACCTTCCCATGATATGCTTGAACAAATTCGGTAGCTTCTAAGCAGGCCCAACTCCAATGACAATGACAATGTCAATGGAGTGAACAATAATGACCCAAACCTGGGTTACAAACTTGAACATCAACTAGGGTCATCAGGAAGGGGTTCTTCTTCAATTTTCTCGAAGCCTACTAGAATCTTGAAAAATCAAAATTATTCACATACGAATAACACCAACCACATTCCTGGTAGACAACACAAATCCTCCACCTCGTAGAGGACATAATACATCATTGGGAAAAGGAACAAATCAAGGCCACACAATCATTAACAATAATCCTCCTAAGTTAGTGAAAAAATCAATGAGCTTAAGAGCATGATGAAAACTATGAAAAAAGGTAGCAAGAAGGAATTCTCTTTTGCAGAGAAATGTCCTTATCCATTTGATAAATCAATCAGTGTTCAACCATTCCCCACCAATTTTGAGATTCCTAAATTTGATAAATATAAGGGAAAATCATGCCCTGTACAACATGTTAAGGAATTATATTTAGCAGCTCAAGAAGTTTCCCACAATGATAATTTCCTTCAAAGACTCTTCACTGAGAGTCTTGGCAGACCTGCGCTTGAGTGGCTACTGAATCTTGCTTCTGGTTTTGTATCAAATTTTAATGATCTTTCTGAGAGGTTTTTTGCACAATACTCTTACAACATTGAACACCAAGCATAATTTAGTGACTTATGCAACACAAAGTAAAGAAATGGGGAAACCTTTGCTAGCTTCCCTCAAAGATGGAGACATCTTGAAAATTGTATGCCTTGGAAAATTCCAAATTCACACCTCATTGATATCTTCACTAAGAATTTGGTTACGAAAATGTCATTCCAAATGAAAATGGCTACCCCAAACTCATTTGAGGCACTCGTTAAAAGGGAAAATCTATTTAAGATGGACTTTTGATGAAAGGGGTCATTAAATATTATACATCTAATTCATCTAACAATACCAGCGATAAACCTAAGTTTAGGTCCAAGAACAAGGGTGTTGTTAATGATGGAGTGACAGATGCTAATCATGTCCAAAATGTTCAAGCATCCAACAATAACAATCAATGCAATTGTAATAATAATGATCAAAACAACTACAATCAAAACAATAACTAGAATAATCAAGGTACTCAAACCAATTCAAACAATCAAAATCAGAATCAAGGATCTGGTTATCGTGGTTCCCTATTCTCGCATTACAATGACAACAACAACTACAACAACAATAGACCACAACAACAAAGATAATTCACATAGCTAGAAGACTCCCTTGATTTAATCATTTGACATTTAGTCAATCATGGGATGATGATCTATCCTAACATAAGGCCTTTTGATGATAATTAACCAAAACCAAATTGGTATAAGGATAATGAATATTATGATTATCATCGCATCAAAGGGCATGAAATCAGGAAATGCATGAAATTTTGCCATTTTATCCAAGATTTGATCAACAATTGAAAGATCAAGGTAGAAGGTCAAAATACCTCTGCCGCTAATGCCCAATTGAAAATGTATTCTAAGCCTTTTTTGAAAAACAATCAAAATAATGCCTCATCATCTAAAGGTTTTCCCTACAATTACACCACAACCAAGATCTTGGGAGATGAATGCACATGTAGTATCCTAGAGGAAAATGATGTATGTGGCTTTGATTCACTATGTGTCCACATCAAACAATTTGAATCTCATGTAAACAAGATGACTCTAAAAAGTGTTGATTGCAATATCATCCTCGAGTCACTATATAAGCCATTGTAAATCCACCTATTATAGATCCACCTATTGCACCATCAACATCGACATGACCCAGATCACATTATGACCTACTTTCTCAGTTAAAGAAGACTCTTTCACAAATATCCATCCTAAAGTTCATCCATCCATCCCCTATCCACAAAGAGGTCCTTAAAAATGCCTTGACTAAGTCCCATGTCCTAGAAAATATCAATGCATCCCAGTTTCAAGAAATGATAAAAAATTTAGCTACCCAATAACACTCAGTGTTTACTGACAAGGATTTCCAAGGTCTCAATCATCACCATAATAAACCCCTGCATATCCAATTCACCATCCATAATGCCTAAATCAAAAGAGTCCTCATAGACAATGGATCCAATCTGACTTTGTGCACTTTAAGTATGATCTGCAACATTGATCTTTTTAAGGACCTGATTGATGTAAATAAGAGAATCACAATAAAAGCATATGACAATAGAGAAAGTGTGAGTAAAGGTCTCATTGCACTCCCCTTACAAGTGGGCCCATCTCTCATTGAAACATTCTTTCAGGTGCTTGATCTAGATCTACTCTATAATATTCTTTTGGTTAGACCATGGATACACGCTATCTCAAGTATCTCATCCATGTTTCATCAATGTTTAAAGTTCCCACACCATGGGGCCAAAATAATAATCCCTAGAGACCATGAACCCTTCCAATATTTCAAAAGGATGGAAGGTAAGCAATCAAACTACTATCCATTGAATGAGTATGTATGTCATATTGAACAATAAGTTCTTCTTCACCCCACTTCTTCTGAAGATAAAGAAAAGACATCTAACCAAGCTAAAGGAAAGGAAATAGTTACTCAGAAGAAGAATGTTGAGTCTGAAAAGAAGGTTTGATTCACAAATCAAGGTATGGGGGAGTATAAATTTGAAAATTCCATGTGTATTGGTCAATGGTCAGCTCCCCCTCTCACCCAAATTCTAGGGTAAACCTTCACAACTCTTCCCTAAGGGAGATAAGGAAACCATGAAATGCAAGAAGACTACATTTGAACATTTGAACACATGGAGCATAATGTCCTATCCTGGCTATTTGATGATGAAGAAGATAAACCTATAGACATCCCTAAGGGGACATATGTTAAATCCACTCCCATTGTTGAAAGCATGGGATATCATGGCACTGACCTTGGAACAAAAGAAACTGGAAGGAAAACTATCATCAAAGCAACTAGGGATCACCATGGAAAAGGATTGGGTTCCATAGATATTAAGAAAAAAAATTCCAAAGACTATTGTGTGATTGAATCTGATTCAAACACCAAGGAAGAGATATTTGAAATCCCTTTCCAGTATATTGAAGATAATTTTGATACTCGTGTCCTCCATATCACCCAAATAGATCTTTCCTCACATTATCTTCCCCTTACCAACCCTGAGCTAATTGATTGGGACCAAAAAGATTCACCATGTACCTTAGATATATATGATTTAGATGAGGTAGTTCTAGCACTTTTTGGACTAAGGAATCTCCAAGATAATGAGCATCAGATCCATTATAATGAGCAAGCCTACTTCGGTAGCTAAGTCAACTCCCTTAGTCACAAAAATTAAGAAGAAGATAAAAATCCTAAAAATGATAAAACATCCTTGTGTGAAAATCTATATTAGGCACCCCTGGATGAAGAAAAAGATAAAATAAAGGACGTGTCTTCTAGTGAAAACCTTTATGAGGTGCTAGAGGAGGGGGACGTTATCTTTCCTTTTATGTCATTACCATTAGAAAAATCTTATATTCTCATAGAAGATACTATAACAATCAATCTTGGTACTGAAGATGATCCAAAGATCACATACATTGTAGTTTCTCTTGATGATAAAGAAAAAGAAGTTATGACAACATTTTTAAAGAAGGCACAAGTCAATTTTGCATGTACTTACAAAGATATGCCTGGACTAGATACCGATCTAGTTGTACATCATCTGGTTATGGATCCAAAAATCAAACCTATTAAAAAAAATTATGAAAGAGCCATTCACAAGTGGCACTCTTATTCAAAGCTAAACTACAAAAGATGCTCGAAGAAAAATTTATCAAACCCATAGATTATCCTAAGTGGGTCTCCAAAATTGTACGGTAGGTAAACCCTCTAGGGGTATCCAGATCTATACTAATTTAAGAGACCTCAATCTCTCTTTTCCTAAGGATGATTTTCCACTTCCTAATAGTGATGTCATAGTGGATTTGACGATTGGGCATGAGATGTTGTCCCTTATGGATGGATTCTTTGGATACAAGCAAATTCATATAACAGTGGAAGACCAATGGAAAATTGCATTCACCACACCTTGGGGTACATTCCATTACCAAGTCATGTCCTTCGGTCTCAAAAATGCAGGTGCCACCTATCAAAGAGCCATGCCAACTATCTTTAATGATCTCCTTCATGTAATTATGGAAGACTATGTGGATGATATCCTAGGAAAATCCAAGACACAAGAATCACATGTTGTTATCCTTACCACAATCTTTGAGAGATTGGAGAAGTACAAGGTTCAACTAAATCCTAAGAAATGTATCTTTGGTGTGCAGTTAGGCAAGTTGTTAGGCTACATCATCTCTCGTTGAGTAATAGAAGTGGACCCTAAGAAGGCGAGAGCCATCTTGGAGATGCCACCTCCTAAAACTATGAAACAACTGTAGAGCTTACAAGGGAGACTTTAGTCCATCTGAATATTTGTGTCATAATTGGCAAACAAAGTGTATCCTTTCTCCCACCTGCTAAGAAAGGATATCAAATTCATTTGGGATTGTTTATGTCAAAAGGTCTTTGAACAAATCAAGGAATATCTAGCTAATCCACTAGTGTTGGTCCTGCCTATTCTAGTTTGACCTTTGATCATCTATATTTTAGCAACTACAATAGCATTGCATGCTCTTCTAGCATAGTTAGATGACAATGGAAAGGAGTGTGTCATCTACTACCTCAGTATAACTTTAGTTGGTTATGAGCTCAACTATATGACTACTGAGAGAGCTTTCATGGTTGTAGTCTTTTGCACACAAAATATATGTCATTACATGATCAATCATAAGGTATAGTTGATAGAAAATATTGACCCACACAAGTATTTGTTATCTAAAGTTGCTCTAATAGGATGCACAACAAAATGGGTCATGATACTTAGTGAATTTGATATTGTGTACATAGAACGCAAGGCAATCAAAGGGAAAGCAATCATAGATCAACTTGCATAAGATCCCATTCCAAGAGATCATCCTATTATCACTAATTTCCTAGATGAAACCATCATTACCATCACCCCTAACATTCAGTAGAAGTTCTACTTTGATGGACCTTTCACTTAGAAAGGATCAGGGGCAAGTATTTTGTTTGTTACACTGTAAGGGGATTTGATTCCTAACTCATACAAATTGACATTTACATGTACTAATAACATAGCAGAATGTGAGGCCTTGGTCACTGGGCCTCGCCAAGATGTCAGATGGAAGATAACAAGTTTTCTTATTTTTTGTGACTCTCAATTGGCTATCAAAAAAATTACTAGTGAATTGCCAATGTTATGACTACCATTCCTTCCTTAATATCCATGCTAGAGATGAGTACATGATGAAAATTTCTTGTCAAGAATCTTATGGTTCCTGCCTATGACCAGCCAGATTTTGAGATGGTGTGTGAAATTGTTGATTTTGAATCACCATGGTATCAATAAATCCTTTCCTACCTTCATGATAAGATCATTCCCCTCACCCTTATGCCTAACCAACAAAAAAACTTCAATTGTCGTACATCTCATTCCACAATCCTTGGAGATACACTATTTCAAAAACACTTTGATGGAACTCTTCTTTGATGTCTAAATTTAGAGGAAGCACATATAGCCTTAGAAGAGGTACATCAAGGAATATATGGAGCCCATTCTAATGGCCTTACCTTAGCAAATAAGTTTCTACACATGGGATACTATTGGCCAACAATGGAGCAGGATGCTTATCACTATGTAAAGAAATGTGTTCCTTGCTAGTATCACAATGATTTGATGCATGCCTTTTCTCAATCCCTTCAACCTATCATCACACCTTGGCCTTTCTCCCACTAGGGCTTTGACCTTGTGGGCTAGATATTTCCTAATTCTACTAGTGACCATAAGTATATCCTAGCTATCATCAAGTACTTTACCAAATGGGTTGAATCAATCCCCCTCACCTACACTATTGGTAAACAAATTTCCAAGTTCATTCTAAACTATATCATTTATTGTTATGGCATCCCAAAAGACCTCCATACTAATAATGGATCACCATTCAATAATAAATATATCACATACCTCTATAAGAAATTTGGTATTACCCAACATTGTTCATCTAAATACTTCCCGTAGGGCAATGGTCAAGATGAGGCTACAAATAAAACCATATTGAAAATCCTCAAGAAGATTGTCGATGACACTGGTTGTGATTGGCACCTACAACTCAACCCTTCTCTTTGGTCCTACCGCACCTCCATCTAAACTCCCATTAGCGCCACTCCATTCACCCTTGTCTATGGTTCTGAGGTTGTCCTCCCCTTTGAAATTCAGCTCCCTTCCCTCATGATTTCTCTCAAGACCCTGATGTGTGAAGAAGAATACCAAGTTTCCCACTTGCAAGAACTACAACTCCTTGATGAGAGATGACTCAACACCCCCAACCACCTCTACATGTATCAAAATTGTTTGTGCTTACAGTTCAACAAGAAGATCAAACCTCGTGAGTTTGACGTTGGTGATTTGGTCCTGCATCACAACATGAAGAATCTCCAGAGCTAAGAAAAAAAGGAAAGTTTGAACCCAATTGGTTGGGTCCATTTATTGTTACTACCAAGTTCAGTTCTAGGGCCTAATAGGTTGCAACTACTGAGGAAGATCTACTCCTTGCTCGTGTAAATATTCTGAATCTCAAGCACTTTTATGGGTAGGCCAACATTCCAGTTCTTGTATAGTGTTTATTTAGAAAAAAATCCTAAAAAGCAGAAAAAGTCTAGAGAAAAGAAGAAAAATCCTTAACAGTAGAAAAAGTTCCTAAAAAAATCATTGTCTTGGTGAAAACCTGGTAAACAGACACCTTGCAAAAAAAAAAGGAGCAAGAGAAATAAATTCGTCCAACGATGAAAACTTAGCAAACAAGCACTCTGGACAAGCATCATGGTGAAAACCTATTTTAGGCACTGTGGTAGAAGATTTGGATCCATTGTCTTCTCTCACCCACTATTCATATCCATTCTTATCCTAGTCCTAGTCTAGTTTTTGGTCCTTGTTCTCCGCGTCACAATAAAGATCCATGCAAAATTCCAACAAGCTGAGCTTAACCCCATCACACTGAGATTTTTCCTAGACATAGTGACCATAAAAGTGCTTATTAAAATCAACATCGAGATCGAATCTCTGATTTATTATTCCTTTCAAATCTATTGCTAGTGAATATCCATCTTTATCAATTAATCAATCTTTGCCCTGTAGGATGCATCCTTCCTCAGCCAGCTCAATTCAAATCCATCAATCCTATCCCATTCATGGTAAGAATTATGGACGGAATGACTACTTGGTCATGAGGCCTTCTTTCTTGATTTTATCTTTTTGTGTCAATGGACCCTACCCATGATTGTCTCGATCTGTCATATCTTGGTATATTATGAATGCTGAAATTTGATACATGTGTTGTTTGCAATGTGATCTGTCTGTTGATATGTTAAGAGGATTCTTGTTCATTTTGAAGTTATGATTATACATATCTTACTGGGGGCAAAATGTTAGCACACTTACATCCCTTGAAAAGACTTGGGTGTGCCCAAACCTCTCCAATAGGTATATGGCATTGGTTTTGTCATAACTATGAAATCTACATCTATGTTCCTAAAGCTATCTAGTTTGTTTAAGAGTCCAGTCCACGCAAAGGAATAATGTCATATGTGATTTTATACCACATGATGCATACCTCTTGTTGCAACATCAAACTAGGGTGTGCTCTCTGACATAAACACAAGTGATCCCACTAAATCATGTAGTCAGGTAGCATATTAACTGGTGTCTTTTCTATATTTTTATTTGAGACAAGGCTCCTATTTATTCACCCTTCCCTCCCCCCTTTTTTTCATCCAAATAAAACCTCTCATTTTCCTCCTTGCCACTATGTCCCTAGACAACTCTCCCTAGGTGAATGGGTCACTTTTTCTCACCCTTGTCCTTCCGACAAGCGGAGACACCTATCCATTGATAGGTGGCTCCACCCCAGGCAAACACACTCGTCTACAGACGGGCGGGCGAAGCCACCTGTCCATTGATGGGAGGCTCTGCCATGGCTTCACCCCTCTTAGATAGGCAACTCTGCTGCCATTGGGAACCTCCCTTAGACAAGAGGAGACACCTGTCCATTACTGCCCATTAGGGGAAAAACATTCTACCATGTTCCCCCTCTCACTTTTCTCCTACCATTTAATTCCCTAGGCATTAAAAAAGTGACCTAAAATAATTTTATTTTTTAATGTGCAAACATTACGAAATTAAGCTACCAAAAGTGGGTTTTTGAACACACCAAATCGCTCTTGTCTATTCTCCATCGGTCGACCCTCCCCTTTTCCAAGTTATGCAAAGATTTTCCCCTCCTCTTTTCACTAAAATTGGTCAAAAAATTAATTTTGGCCTATTCTCTCGAGGGGCACATTCTCCTACTGACTTTTCCTTTGTGCACCTTATAGGTCTTGCTTTTCCTCTGGGGCATCTATGTTTTCTTTTTTTGACGTGATGCCATTTTTTTGACACCGCATCAAAGAGGGCAAAATGTAGACACCTAAATTTGTCCACTTAACATTAATTAAATTTAATTTAATTAATGACCCCAAATAACATTATAGTTAATTTTTTATTAATTATATTTGTTAAATTCATCTATTTATTTAATTAAATAAATTCACTAACTATAGTATTTAAATTAAATTTAAATATTACCCCCCTAATGTAATAAATTTAATTTGTTACATATTTCTCCATATTCCTCTTTTAAATAATTTTTTTAATTTATTTATTCTTCCACATGCTTTATTTCTACTAAACCATGATTAAATTTTATTTTATTTTATTTAATCTTAAACCTAACCTAGATGTTATCCTACACACATCACTTTCTATCTAATAAGTCTATTTATTATTTAACTAAGGCCAATTAAGCTAATTTTCATCTTCCTACAAAAATTAGTCCTAATTATTTGCTCACACATGTGAGAAAATAGTTTAAAATTTACTTTTTTAAAAAATTGCTAAAAATTGCCTAAATAAGGCTTCTTACATTTTTTTATGACACCTCTTACACCTTCCAAAAGTGTGAAAAATGACTTTTTCTTACACATCTCTTACACACACTAACACGTGTACTTGGAGTACACATTGATCCTTCACATCCCAAGTTGCTCACACATGTGTTTGAAAGTCTTGGACTTTGTATGGCTTATGTGTCTCCTTGGTGGCACCTATGTGGATTCCACATAGATTCCACCTCACCCCAACCCTCCAAAATCCTATAAATAGGACCCTTGCCTCAAGAAAATCATCCATCATTTGCATGTAGAATTATAGTGCTAGTTTGATTTCTTGCATTTAGAGTTTTGTTGCTAACTTATTTGGTAGTTGCTATATTTCATTGAAGATTTAGATCTAGGTTTTATTTGATGTAATAGCTTCATTTGTTGTGTTAGTTTTCATGTCATATGAGCTTGATGGTTGCTTCCATAGTTCCTCCTTGAGCATCTTTGGATTCTTATATTGAGTACTTGAGGGTTTCTTCCATAGATCCTCCTTGAGTAGTTCAATCATTATTTAATCTACCTTGCATTCATAGTGGGATTTATACTTGTGTTGGGAGAGCACACCCACAACCTCTCTAAGAGATTAAATCAAGCAAGTCTTGGGTGCGCTTGCTTCATGCTCATCTGAGGTTATGGTGAAAACTTTTGGTATTGCAAGTTTATGAATATGTTAGATTAGAATGAATATGCTCTTTATTTCTAACATTTTCATGTTTGAGCTTTCTCCCAACAGGTAGGTTTTCATCATATACACCTACATACCAAATCACACAACAACTACCCCCTCAATACAAGAAAATATTGCAACCCCATCACACCTACCCTTCTTAACAAAACCTACCACATCCTCCACCTCAATATCAAGCCCAACCACGGCCTCAATAGCCTATGTATATAGTAGGAAAATCCATGTACCAAACTCCCTAGTATCCCCTTCAGAATCCCTCATATTCCCTAGACCCCTACTAAGCACATGAATCCAACATGCTGGGGGCACCTACTCCACCACCTACCAACTCAGAATGGGAAGAAATGAGGAAATCCCTCAAGGAGCTAAAATATAGGATTGAAAGCAAGACCTTTAAATTTGAAGAAGTTTGTCCTTATCTATTCAATCTCTCTATCACAATAATCCCCTTCCCCAAGCACTTCAAAACTCCTAAATTTGACAAATACAGGGGGAAGGGAGATCCAGACAGCCATGTCAAGGAGTTCTACATGGCTTGTCAAGAGGTTGCTTACAATGATAATTTTCTCATGTGCCTCTTAACCAATAGCTTAGGGAGAATTGCTCTTAAGTGGTTTTACAAGATACCTTATGGATCAGTGTTGAATCTTGTAGAGTTATCTAAAAAAATCATAGAAAAGTATGCACATAACATTGAGAATGAACTATCCCTCTTGGATCTCTACAACTCAAAACATAAGGGAGGTAAAAGCCTAGGTGACTAATTCAAAGGTGGTAGAACCTCATCACCAGGCTATCATATCAACCCCTAGAGAAGCTTTTGATGAAGATATTTATCAATACCATGCATCCTAAGTTATCCCACTTTGTGCACATGAATTGCATCTAGACCTACTTGTAGACACCTAAAATCCCTTTGCAAAATAAAAACTTTCACTTCTAATTATTTTGGATGCTGTCATGCATTAGAAGCTTCATTCCCACATTCCTCTCATTTCCTAGGAATTGATATCAGTACTTCTATCACCAGTTCCTCCAAAGCCCACTCAAACCATAAACTATTCTTGCATCCACACTCTCCACTATCAAGATCAATAATAGAGGCTACAGGGAATATAACCTGATAGATGCTTTTGTATTTGGGGCCCTACCATTGGATCCTCATACCCAAGGACACCCATCTCACCAAGATACATCACAAAAAAATGAACCAAACATGAAGCAAATGCATTCTTCTAAATTCCTCTCTAATGACATTCTAAAAAACCAATAAATAGATCTCAACATCAACAAATAGTTATACCAAGATTCTCCACCTCCTAACAACAAACTCCTTGGTTACTTTATGGAGAAGTACCCCAAATCTCATAGATTAGCTACTTAATAGTAGAACTACTAAGGAGGTGGTTTAGGCAGCAAAGAAAGTGGCATGAAGGATCCACTCAAACCCTCACTTCATCCAAAGAATCAATGGCTTGGATGTGGCCTAGACACGAATGGGGGCACCAACAAAACTAGCTACACCTATCATAATACCCTAGGTGAAATTGTTGAGGTCAAATACATCCCTGAAGAGGAAGTTAGGAGATCCTACAATGATGTATCCAATCATGAAAATTTCCTGGACAATTTTATCCTTCACCAACTCTCCATAAACCTCATCGGCCTTCCACTCACTCATCCCAAACTCATAGACTGGGGCCAACCAAGCATTGCACATATTGATGAGTTCCAAAGAGAGGAAGCATTCCTAATCTATTCATGGGAGCAACATAACAATAAAAAGACTAGAGGCATGCTTCAACACATGTCTACAAGCTAGACCCCAAGGCATACTTTGGGGAAGAGGAAGTCTTTAGTCACAAAATTAAAAATTAAACAGAAAAAGTGAATTTTGGTGAAAACCCACATGGGGCACTTTCTGACTCCAAAAAAGTAAAAATAAAGGGTGTATATTTTGGTGACAACCTCTCTAAGGTTACAGAAGATGAATACTTACCTCTTCCTATTATTCATGATTACAGGCTAGAATAGTCATCTATTATTATCGAATAAACCAAGCTTGTTAATTTGGGAACCAAAGAATCTCTAAGAACCACATGCATTGCATCATTATTATCAGAGGCTAAAGAAACACCTTTCATTGCACTTCTCAAGGAAGCTACAATAAAATTTTCATGGTCTTATGCTCATATGCTTTGATTAGACCCCAACCTAGTTGTGCATCACCTTCCAAATGCCAAACTAGCCAAGTGAAAGCTTCAAAAGTTGCACCCTAAGGTGGCCTTACTAGTTAAAGAAGAATTTCAAATGCTCCTACAAGCTAAAATCATATACATGTGTCATGGACTAATCCAAATGGATTTCCAACATGGTCCTAGTTTCCAAAGAATAAGGAGAAATCATAATATGAATAGATTTTTGAGACCTCAACAAGGCATGTTCGAAGGATGATTTCCCTCTACCAAACATTGATATGATCGTTTGCCTCACTGTCGGGCATGAGATGTTGTCACTCATGGATAGTTTCTCTAGCTATAATCAAATACACATTTTAGAAGAATATCAACATAAGACAACATTTACAACTCCATGAGGTACCTTCTGTTATAACATGAAGCCTTTTGGTTTTAAGAATGCATGAGCCATGATTGTCACATTCCATGACATGATCCATAAGATAATTGAAGGCTATGTGGTTGATATTATGACAAAATAAAAAAATAATGTTAGATCACCTCGATGTGTTGGAATGTGCATTTGACTGTCTCCATCATTATGGTTTGAAGCTCAATCCAAAAAAGTGCATCTTTAGAGTTGTTGGCTTCTGATTTGACAAAATTTCAACTACCTTGTAGAAGTGGAAATGCACATATGGGTTAGTTAAAACCCACAATCAATACACTCAAATAGGAACAAGGACCAACTAACAAAGCTATTAAGCTTTCTACTCTTTGAACTCTACAAAATTCAGGTGGGTAAACCTAGGATTAAGCTCATTCACTTCTTAACATCACCTTTCACTAATCCTTAACAAAATAGATAGATACTGATGCAGGAGCATCCTGGGTGTAAGAGCAATCTTGCATCACCCAAAAATATTTATGTTTTTGTATTCAATAAGGGTTATTTTGTGCAGAGCTGCTATTTATGGAAAGTTACTATTTTTGGTAATTTTCATATGTGCTCAGAATGATCTGATTTCTTTCTTGGAGGTTCATTTTGGTCATATAAGTCTGCCAGTAAAGTTTCATTGCCAGGTCAAGTGTACATTGTAAGATATTAAAGATTTTCAGTATTGGCAGTAGGGTACAGAAACTTTGAACGCAGTTTTGAAGGCTTTAGAGGCCCCGGATGAGGTCAAAAATTTGGGTGATAGGCGCTTGCGCCAATCAAGCCTGTAGAGCGCTTCGTGGCATTTCCGAAATGGGGTTATAATAGTCAATCGGGTCAACTGGTGATGACTTATGGTCTTCGGAAGTTGGGTCACCTGAAATGGCAGAAAATAATTTTCTTCAAAATTTCTGTTCGGGTTTCAAAGGCTATCTTGAGCCGACTATGATGTAATAAAATGTAAAATAAAATAATTCTAAGTTTGGTCGGCCTTAATGGCTAAAATTCTGGAACCTTCCCAAGCGGTGAAAAAATTGCCTATATAAAGAAGGCTGTATTATTGTCTTAGGCAATTCAGAATAGTTCTGGGTAGTAGATCTGCGTAATAGTTCGAGGCTTTGTCCTACAGAATATTGTAAGGGAATGCCCATGTGGCTTTGCATATTGTAATTCTGAAAGTTTGTAATTCCACATTTGTGGAGATAATAATAAGCCAATTTTATGTTCTTGCATATTGTTGTTGTTTCTCTATTTCTGTTATGTGTTTGTGGTATTAAGGGGAGCACCCTTCATTACAGAAACACCCACATCCATATCGGATTGCCAAGGTACAGGATGACCACAAGGTCATGGTCAATGAACAATGCTTGGTGAAGTTCAAGATTGGCGGATACCAAGATGAGGTATTATGTGATATCATATCTATGGATGCATGTCATATGTTGTTGGGTAGACCATGGCAGTTTGACAAATGTGTTGTACATGATGGTCATGCGAATACCAATTCCCTGACAAAGGATGGAGTGCGGCATAAGCTAAAACCATTGATGGAGACTGAAGAAAAGGTATGTGGTAATGCAAAGATAACTTTTGTTGATGGAAGAAATTTTCTAGATGGTATGAGGCATGAGCATGTATGTTTTTCTTTAATTCTAAAAGCTGGTAAAGAGAAAGTAGAAGATGTTCCTGTAGAAGTTGCAGATTTGTTGAATGAGTTTCAAGGTATTGTATCCGATAACATGCCTGATGGATTACCACCAGTCAGGAAGATCAGTTATCAGATGGACTTGATCCCAGGAGCGAGTTTTCCGAACAAGGCAGCACACAGAATGACACCTGCAGAAAGTGAGGAGTTGAACAGACAAGTACATGAGTTGTTACAGAAAGGATTGATCCGTGAGAGTTTGAGTCCCTATGCTGTACCAACGGTATTAGCACCAAAGAAGAATGGAGAATGGAGGATGTGTACAGATTCTAGGGCAATAAACAAGATCACAATCAAGTACAAGTTTCCATTGCCACGAATGGATGATATTATGGACTGTTTGAGTGGAGCTGTGTATTTTTCAAAGATAGATCTGAAAAGTGGATATCATCAGATTCGGATCAGAGAAGGAGATGAATGGAAGACTGCCTTCAAGACAAAGGAAGGACTATATTAGTGGTTAGTCATGCCTTTTGGGCTAACCAATGCACCGAGCACTTTCATGCGGCTCATGAACGAGGTTCTGAAAAAATTTCTGGGTAAGTTTTTCATTGTTTACCTAGATGATATTTTGATCTTTAGTAAGACATTGGATGAGCATATGATGCATATTCGTATAGTATTTGAGAAGTTGAGAGAAGAGAAATTGTTGATTAATTTGAAGAAGTACAATTTTGTGAAGAAAGAGTTGGTGTATTTGGGGTTTGTAGTTTCAGGAGAAGGTCTAAAATGGACCCAGATAAGGTACAGGCTATCTTTGAATGGCCTACTCCAAGGAGTGCTACTGAGGTAAGATCTTTTCATGGTCTAGCTAGCTTTTACAGAAAGTTTATCAGAAATTTTAGCAGTATTTGTGGACCCTTGACTGAAACAATGAGAGGGGATAGAAAAGAGTTTAAGTGGACTAATAGGGAAGAAAAGAGTTTTCAATTGTTGAAATAAAAAGTTACAGAATAACCTATTTTAGCACTTCCAGATTTTAATAAGGTGTTTCAAGTAGATTGTGATGCTAGTGGTACTGCAATACGAGCTGTTATGAGCCAAGAAGGTAAACCTGTTGCTTATTTCAGTGAGAAGTTAAATGATGCCAAGAGGAAATATTCTATTTATGATCAAGAATTATTATTGGCCACAGTTGCAGCAAGATATGAAGAAGTTTGTACAGAGTTGCAGGGTATGTCAGATGGCGAAAGGAGTGAAGCAAAATATAGGGTTATATCAGCCATTACCTGTACCAGAGAAGCCTTGGGAGGATATCAGCATGGACTTTGTTCTTGATTTACCGAGGACTCATCGGGGACATGATTCGATTTTTGTGGTGGTTGACAGATTTTCAAAAATGGCACATTTCATTCCCTCCAAGAAGACTAATGATGCTGTTCATATAGCAGAATTGTTTTTCAGAGAAGTAGTGAGACTTCATGGTTTGCCAAAGACCATAGTTTCAGATCGGGACACTAAGTTTGTTGGATATTTCTGGCGTACATTGTGGAAGAAGTTGAAGACAGTTTTGAAGTTCACTTCATCACATCATCCACAGACTGATGGACAGACAGAGGTGGTGAATAGGAGTTTAGAAAATTTGCTGAGATGTTTGGTTGGAGATAAACCAACGGGATGAGATTTAATTTTACCACAGGCAGAATTTGCATACAATAATTCTGTCAATAGGAGCACTGGTAAATCACCATTCCAAATTGTATATGAAAGTAGTCCAAAAAATGCATCTGAATTGAGGAAGATAGATAAAGGAGAAATAAGTAATGTTGAAGCTGAGGATTTTGCAGAACACTTAAAGAACATCCATGGGGAGGTGAGGAAGCATATTACCAAGATGAACGCACAGTATAAGGCTAAGGCAGACGAGAAAAGGAGGTATAAGGAATTTCAGGTTGGTGATGAAGTCATGGTTCATTTGCAGAAGGAGCGATTTCTAGTTGGTACATATAACAAGCTGAAAATGAAAAAGTTTGGGCCATGTAAGATACTGAAGAAGCATGATTCAGGAAATGCATATGAGGTAGAATTGCCTACTGAGCTAAATATTTCACCAGTGTTTAACATTTCAGATCTGACAGAGTATCATGAAAGAGGTGTTGAAGATGCGATCACAGCAGCACAGTGGAGTATTCTATCAACTAGTTCAGACACTAAGAAGATCGAAGATATACTGGACAGTCGTGTTGGCAGAAGCACAAGAAACAAGGCATATGAAAAATATCTGGTCAAGTGGAAAGGATGACCTGTTGAAGATTCATCATGGCTCACAAAGGAGGAGGTTAGCCGTCTTGGTTTTCCTCTGCACACCTGAGTCGTGACAGGGTCACTTCTCAAATTACCCCGGGTGTCTGATGCAGGAGCATCCTGGGTGTAAGAGCAATCTTGCATCACCCAAAAATATTTATGTTTTTGTATTCAATAAGGGTTATTTTGTGCAGAGCTGCTATTTATGGAAAGTTACTATTTTTGGTAATTTTTGTATGTGCTCAGAATGATCTGATTTCTTTCTTGGAAGTTCATTTTGGTCATATAAGTCTGCCAGTAAAGTTTCATTGCCAGGTCAAGTGTACATTGGAAGATATTGAAGATTTTCGGTATTGGCAGCAGGGTACAGAAACTTTGAACTCAGTTTTGAAGGCTTTAGAGGCCCCGGATGAGGTCAAAAATTTGGGTGACTAGCACTTGTGTTGGTCAAGCCTGTGGAGCGCTTCGTGGCATTTCCGAAATGGGGTTATAATAGCCGATCGGGTCAACTGGTGACGACTTATGGTCTTCGGAAGTTGGGTCACCTAAAATGGCGAAAAATAATTTTCTTCAAAATTTTTGTTCGGGTTTCAAAGGTTATCTTGAGCTGACTATGATGTAATAAAATGTAAAATAAAATAATTCTAAGTTTGGTCGGCCTTATTGGCTAAAATTCTGGAACCTTCCCAGGCGGTGGAAAAATTGCCTATATAAAGAAGGCTGTATTATTGTCTTAGGCAGTTCAGAATAGTTCTGGATAGTAGATCTGCGTAATAGTTTGAGGCTTTGTCCTACAGAATATTGTAAGGGAATGCCCATGTGGCTTTGCATATTGTAATTCTGAAAGTTTGTAATTCCACATTTGTGGAGATAATAATAAGCCAATTTTCTGTTCTTGCATATTGTTGTTGTTTCTCTATTTATGTTATGTGTTTGTGGTATTAAGGGGAGCACCCTTCATTACAGAAACACCCACATCCATATCGGATTGCCTGGGTACAAGATGACCACAAGGTCATGGTCAATGAACAATGCCTGGTGAAGTTCAAGATTGGCGGATACCAAAATGAGGTATTGTGTGATATCATATCTATGGATTCATGTCATATGTTGTTGGGTAGACCATGGCAGTTTGACAGATGTGTTGTACATGATGGTCGTGCGAATACCTATTCCCTGACAAAGGATGGAGTGCGGCATAAGCTAAAACCATTGAAGGAGACTGAAGAAAAGGTATGTGGTAATGTAAAGATAACTTTTGTTGATGGAAGAAATTTCCTAGATGGTATGAGGCATGAGCATGTATGTTTTGCTTTAATTCCAAAAGCTGGTAAAGAGAAAGTAGAAGATGTTCCTGTAGAAGTTGCAGATTTGTTGAATGAGTTTCAGGATATTGTATCCGATAACGTGCATGATGGATTACCACCAGTCAGGAAGATCAGTCATCAGATGGACTTGATCTCAGGAGCGAGTTTGCCGAACAAGGCAGCACACAGAATGACACCTGCAGAAAGTGAGGAGTTGAACAGACAAGTACATGAGTTGTTACAGAAAGGATTGATCCGTGAGAGTCTGAGTCCCTATGCTGTACCAGCGGTATTAGCACCAAAGAAGAATGGAGAATGGAGGATGTGTACAGATTCTAGGGCAATAAACAAGATCACAATCAAGTACAAGTTTCCATTGCCGCGAATGGATGATATTATGGACTGTTTGAGTGGAGCTGTGTATTTTTCAAAGATAGATCTGAAAAGTGGATATCATCATATTTGGATCAGAGAAGGAGATGAATGGAAGACTGCCTTCAAGACAAAGGAAGGACTATATGAGTGGTTAGTCATGCCTTTTGGGCTAACCAATGCACCGAGCACTTTCATGCGGCTCATGAACGAGGTTCTGAAAGAATTTCTGAGTAAGTTTGTCATTGTTTACCTAGATGATATTTTGATCTTTAGTAAGACATTGGATGAGCATATGATGCATATTCGTATGGTATTTGAAAAGTTGAGAGAAGAAAAATTGTTGATTAATTTGAAGAAGTACAATTTTGTGAAGAAAGAGTTGGGGTATTTGGGGTTTGTAGTTTCAGGAGAAGGTCTAAAATGGACCCAGATAAGGTACAGGCTATCCTTGAATGGCCTACTCCAAGGAGTGCTACTGAGGTAAGATCTTTTCATGGTCTAGCTAGCTTTTACAGAAAGTTTATCAGAAATTTTAGCAGTATTTGTGGACCCTTGACTGAAACAATGAGAGGGGATAGAAAAGAGTTTAAGTGAACTAATGGGGCAGAAAAGAGTTTTCAATTGTTGAAACAAAAAGTTACAGAACAACCTGTTTTAGCACTTCCAGATTTTAATAAGGTGTTTCAAGTAGATTGTGATGCTAGTGGTACTACAATAGGAGCTGTTATGAGCCAAGAAGGTAAACCTGTTGCTTATTTCAGTGAGAAGTTAAATGATGCCAAGAGGAAATATTCTGTTTATGATCAAGAATTATTATTCGCCACAGTTGCAGCAAGATGTGAAGAAGTTTGTACAGAGTTGCAGGGTATGTCAGATGGCGAAAGGAGTGAAGCAGAATACAGGGTTGTATCAGCCATTACCTGTACCAGAGAAGCCTTGGGAGGATATCAGCATGGACTTTGTTCTTGGTTTACCGAGGACTCATCGGGGACATGATTCAATTTTTGTGGTGGTTGACAGATTTTCAAAAATGGCACATTTCATTCCCTGCAAGAAGACTAATGATGCTGTTCATATAGCAAAATTGTTTTTCAGAGAAGTAGTGAGACTTCATGGTTTGCCAAAGATCATAGTTTCAGATCGGGACACTAAGTTTGTTGGATATTTCTGGTGTACATTGTGGAAGAAGTTGAAGACAGTTTTGAAGTTCAGTTCATCATATCATCCACAGACTGATGGACAGACAAAGGTGGTGAATAGGAGTTTGGGAAATTTGTTGAGATGTTTGGTTGGAGATAAGCCAACGGGATGGGATTTAATTTTACCACAGGCAGAATTTGCATACAATAATTCTGTCAATAGGAGCACTGGTAAATCACCATTCCAGATTGTATATGGAAGTAGTCCAAGAAATGCATCTGAATTGAAGAAGATAGATAAAGGAGAAATAAGTAGTGTTGAAGCTGAGAATTTTGCAGAACACTTGAAAAACATCCATGGGGAGGTGAAGAAGCATATTACCAAGATGAACGCACAGTATAAGGCTAAGGCAGATGAAAAAATGAGGTATAAGAAATTTCAGGTTGGTGATAAAGTCATGGTTCATTTGCGGAAGGAGCGATTTTCGGTTGGTACATATAACAAGCTGAAAATGAAGAAGTTTGGGCCATGTAAGATACTGAAGAAGCATGATTCAGGAAATGCATATGAGGTAGAATTGCCTACTGAGCTAAATATTTCACCAGTGTTTAACATTTCAGATCTGACAGAGTATCATGAAGGAGGTGTTGAAGATGCGATCACAGCAGCACAGTGGAGTATTCCAGCAACTAGTTCAGACACTAAAAAGATCGAAGATATACTGAACAGTCGTGTTGGCAGAAGCACAAGAAATAGGGCATATGAAGAATATCTGGTCAAGTAGAAAGGATGACCTGTTGAAGATTCATCATGGCTCACAAACGAGGAGGTTAGCCGTCTTGATTTTCCTCTGCACACCTGAGTCGTGACAGGGTCACTTCTCAAATTACCCCGGGTGTCTGATGCAGGAGCATCCTGGGTGTAAGAGCAATCTTGCATCACCCAAAAATATTTATGTTTTTGTATTCAATAAGGGCTATTTTATGCAGAGCTACTATTTATGGAAAGTTACTATTTTTGGTAATTTTTGTATGTGCTCAGAATGATCTGATTTCTTTCTTGGAGGTTTATTTTGGTCATATAAGTCTGCCAGTAAAGTTTCATTGCCAGGTCAAGTGCACATTGGAAGATATTGAAGATTTTTGGTATTGGCAGCAGGGTACAGAAACTTTGAACTCAATTTTGAAGGCTTTAGAGGCCCCGAATGAGGTCAAAAATTTGGGTGACGAGCGCTTGCGCCGATTAAGCCTGTAGAGCGCTTCGTGGCATTTCTGAAATGGGGTTATAATAGTCAATCAGGTCAACTGGTGATGACTTATGGTCTTCGGAAGTTGGGTCACCTGAAATGGCGAAAAATAATTTTCTTCAAAATTTATGTTCGAGTTTCAAAGGTTATCTTGAGCCGACTATGATGTAATAAAATGTAAAATAAAATAATTCTAAATTTGGTCGGCCTTATTGGCTAAAATTCTGGATCATTCCCAGGCGGTGGAAAAATTGCCTATATAAGGAAGGCTGTATTATTGTCTTAGGCAGTTCAGCATAGTTCTGGGTAGTAGATCTGCATAATAGTTCGAGGCTTTGTCCTACAGAATATTGTAAGGGAATGCCCATGTAGCTTTGCATATTGTAATTCCGAAAGTTTGTAATTCCACATTTGTGGAGATAATAATAAGCCAATTTTATGTTCTTGCATATTGTTGTTGTTTCTCTATTTCTGTTATGTCTTTGTGGTATTAAGAGGAGTAACCTTCATTACAGAAACACCCACATCCATATCGGATTGCCTGGGTACAGGATGACCACAAGGTCATGGTCAATGAACAATGCCTGGTGAAGTTCAAGATTGACGGATACCAAGATGAGGTATTGTGTGATATCATATCTATGGATGCATGTCATATGTTGTTGGGTAGACCATGGCAGTTTGACAGATGTGCTGTACATGATGGTCGTGGGAATACCTATTCCTTGACAAAGGATGGAGTGCGACATAAGCTAAAACCATTGAAGAAGACTGAAGAAAAGGTATGTGGTAATGAAAAGATAACTTCTGTTGATGGAAGAAATTTTCTAGATGGTATGAGGCATGAGCATGTATGTTTTGCTTTAATTTCAAAAGCTGGTAAAGAGAAAGTAGAAGATGTTCCTGTAGAAGTTGCAGATTTGTTGAATGAGTTTCAAGATATTGTATCTGATAACGTGCCTGATGGATTACCACCAATCAGGAAGATCAGTCATCAGATGGACTTGATCTCAGGAGCGAGTTTGCCGAACAAGGCAGCACACAGAATGACACCTGCAGAAAGTGAGGAGTTGAACAGACAAGTACATGAGTTGTTACAGAAAAGATTGATCCGTGAGAGTCTGAGTCCCTGTGCTGTACCAGTGGTATTAGCACCAAAGAAGAATGGAGAATAGAGGATGTGTACAGATTCTAGGGCAATAAACAAGATCACAATCAAGTACAAGTTTCCATTGCCACGAATGGATGATATTATGGACTGTTTGAGTGGAGCTGTGTATTTTTTAAAGATAGATCTGAAAAGTGGATATCATCAGATTCGGATCAGAGAAGGAGATGAATGGAAGACTGCCTTCAAGACAAAGGAAGGACTATATGAGTGGTTAGTCATGCCTTTTGGGCTAACCAATGCACCGAGCACTTTCATGCGGCTCATGAACGAGGTTCTGAAAGAATTTCTGAGTAAGTTTGTCATTGTTTACCTAGATGATATTTTGATCTTTAGTAAGACATTGGATGAGCATATGATGCATATTCGTATGGTATTTGATAAGTTGAAAGAAGAGAAATTGTTGATTAATTTGAAGAAGTGCAGTTTTGTGAAGAAAGAGTTGGTGTATTTGGGGTTTGTAGTTTTAGGAGAAGGTCTAAAAATGGACTCAGAGAAGGTACAGGCTATCCTTGAATGGGCTACTCCAAGGAGTGCTACTGAGGTAAGATCTTTTCATGGTCTAGCTAACTTTTACAGAAAGTTTATCAGAAATTTTAGCAGTATTTGTGGACCCTTGACTGAAACAATGAGAGGGGATAGAAAAGAGTTTAAGTGAACTAATGGGGCAGAAAAGAGTTTTTAATTGTTGAAACAAAAAGTTACAGAACAACCTGTTTTAGCACTTCCAGATTTTAATAAGGTGTTTCAAGTAGATTGTGATGCTAGTGGTACTGCAATAGGAGCTGTTATGAGCCAAGAAGGTAAACCTGTTGCTTATTTCAGTGAGAAGTTAAATGATGCCAAGAGGAAATATTATGTTTATGATCAAGAATTATTATTGGCCACAGTTGCAGCAAGATGTGAAGAAGTTTGTACAGAGTTGTAGGGTATGTCAGATGGCGAAAGGAGTGAAGCAGAATACAGGGTTGTATCAGCCATTACCTGTACCAGAGAAGCCTTGGGAGGATATCAGCATGGACTTTGTTCTTGGTTTACCGAGGACTCAGCGGGGACATGATTCGATTTTTGTGGTGGTTGACAGATTTTCAAAGATGGCACATTTCATTCCCTGCAAGAAGACTAATGATGTTGTTCATATAGCAGAATTGTTTTTCAGAGAAGTAGCGAGTCTTCATGGTTTGCCAAAGATCATAGTTTCAGATCGGGACACTAAGTTTGTTGGATATTTCTGGCGTACATTGTGGAAGAAGTTGAAGACAGTTTTGATGTTCAGTTCATCACATCATTCACAGACTGATGGACAGACAGAGGTGGTGAATAGGAGTTTGAAAAATTTGCTGAGATGTTTGGTTGGAGATAAGCCAACGGGATGGTATTTAATTTTACCACAGGCAGAATTTGCATACAATAATTCTGTCAATAGGAGCACTGGTAAATCACCATTCCAGATTGTATATGGAAGTAGTCCAAGAAATGCATCTGAATTGAGGAAGATATTTCTTGAGGAAGATAGATAAAGGAGAAATAAGTAGTGTTGAAGCTGAGGATTTTGCAGAACACTTGAAGAACATCCATGGGGAGGTGAGGAAGCATATTACCAAGATGAACGCACAGTATAAGGCTAAGGCAGATGAGAAAATGAGGTATAAGGAATTTCAGGTTGGTGATGAAGTCATGGTTCATTTGCAGAAGGAGCGATTTCCGGTTGGTACATATAACAAGCTGAAAATGAAAAAGTTTGGGCCATGTAAGATACTGAAGAAGCATGATTCAGGAAATGCATATGAGGTAGAATTGCCTACTGAGCTAAATATTTCACCAGTGTTTAACATTTCAGATCTGATAGAGTATCATGAAGGAGGTGTTGAAGATGCGATCACAGCAGCACAGTGGAGTATTCCAGCAACTAGTTCAGACACTAAGGAGATCGAAGATATACTGGACAGTCGTGTTGGCAGAAGCACAAGAAACAGGGCATATGAAGAATATCTGGTCAAGTGGAAAGGATGACCTGTTGAAGATTCATCATGGCTCACAAAGGAGGAGGTTAGCCGTCTTGGTTTTCCTCTACACACCTGAGTCGTAACAGGGTCACTTCTCAAATTACCTCGGGTGTCTGATGCAGGAGCATCCTGAGTGTAAGAGCAATCTTGCATCACCCAAAAATATTTATGTTTTTGTATTCAATAAGGGCTATTTTGTGCAGAGCTGCTATTTATAGAAAGTTACTATTTTTGATAATTTTCGTATGTGCTCAGAATGATCTGATTTCTTTCTTGGAGGTTTATTTTGGTCATATAAGTCTGCCAGTAAAGTTTCATTGCTAGGTCAAGTGTACATTGGAAGATATTGAAGATTTGCGGTATTGGCAGCAGGGTACAGAAACTTTGAACTCAGTTTTGAAGGCTTTAGAGGCCCCAGATGAGGTCAAAAATTTGGGTGACAAGCACTTGCACCGATCAAGCCTATAGAGCGCTTCGTGGCGTTTCCAAAATGGGGTTATAATAGTCGATCGGGTCAACTGGTGATGACTTATGGTCTTCGAAAGTTGGGTCACCTGAAATGGCGAAAAATAATTTGCTTCAAAAAAAAATTTCGGGTTTCAAAGGTTATCTTGAGCCGACTATGATGTAATAAAATGTAAAATAAAATAATTCTAAGTTTGGTCGGCCTTATTGGCTAAAATTCTGGAACCTTCCCAGGCGGTGGAAAAATTGCCTATATAAGGAAGGCTGTATTATTGTCTTAGGCAGTTCAGAATAGTTCTGGGTAGTAGATCTATGTAATAGTTTTAGGCTTTGTCCTACAGAATATTGTAAGGGAATGCCCATGTGGCTTTGCATATTGTAATTCCGAAAGTTTGTAATTCCACATTTGTGGAGATAATAATAAGCCAATTTTCTGTTCTTGCATATTGTTGTTGTTTCTCTATTTCTGTTATGTGTTTGTGGTATTAAGGGGAGCACCCTTCATCAGATACCCATAAATCTTCTCTTACTTATGCAATAAAGAGATGCAATGAGAGCTAATCACATTATCAATTCACTCACAAGCTAAGTAGGGGCTAACATTTCATTTACTTAACAACTTGAATTTAGAAGTTTTGATTTAATTTTAGACTTGAATTGTGAAGAAAATGAATATTGACTTGACTGCATTTTCTTTGATCAGTTCCTTATTTATTAGGTATGCTTTAAAACCTATCTATGCTATGAAAAATGATCTATTCATTCACCTTGCAAATGAAAATCAATTGATCCTTTAAACCCTCTTCTTATCACAAATCCTCTCCAATACTTTGTAATTCTGTCAAATTATATTAAGCATTTACTTGACTTCTTGAATTAAAAGCAAAGAATAATATGACATACAATTCTAAACAAATTACAAATGTGATCTTGAGCTCTTTGTTCACAAGACACATAAAATTACAAAACATCACAGGAGGATACAAGATTTAGAGCAACAATTTTTTGTTGAATCCTTATATTAACTTCCTTGAAATTGATACATCACAGTATTGGACCAGACTCAAAATCAACACACAATAACCAGAACACCATATATTTATTAATCTTTAGTGAAAGCCCAACATACAAAATGACTCTTGCATAATCCTGACAGACTACAGAGACTTTTGTTCCCAGAAAGACAAATTGATTTATAATTTTTGGTCTCATTCGGTCTCGGTCCCTCATTTTCACAAATGAAAATGCTATTTATAAGAAGATATGCCACCAAATACATTAAATATTCATTAAGAACACCATCAAGAATTTCCTTTTCGTTAGAGAAGAACTCATACCAATCTTAGATTTAAGTAGTGAAGAAATATCAAATTGTATTTAATGAGCCAACATATCATTCATTCATCAATTCTTACTTGCAACTTTGTCCTCATCACTGTCATCGCTAAGTTGACGCACTGCAACAACCTCGGTTTTCTATTTAAAATTTCAAAGAACAAAACCATGCATATAATAGGAAGCTCTAGATGTCAAAACATGATTGGTTTAGACCCCCCTTTTTCTTTTCAATTCAAATCATGACTATCACTAAGTTACCACATCAACAGACACTCTGGCAGAACACCCTTTGTGACCTAGCGACAAGCTGATCAAAACCATCATCGTGAACTCATGAATTGTTAATGTTTAATTCCCTTTCCATCTATGAGTTAGCAACCAAAAGAAACATAGCCCTTCACTAACTCGATAACTTTTAATGTCATGACTGCTTTATAACTACGAGTTAGCGATAACATCTTCCAGACCGCTACTCACCAAGTTGCCAACATTTTTATTTAAGTTCCACTAACCATAGCAAGTTGGTGATGAAACCAAACTACACACTCGCTAAGTCATTAGCAATTTATAATTAACTACTATTTCATCTGCAACTTAGCAATTAACATATTTCACTTTCCCTTTATCGCAAGTTCACCAACCATTTCACTTAACCGCTCAAGAATCCTGTGAGCTAGCGATTACCTTCAAACTTTTTGCTTTCATTTTCCACATGGAACCTTCTCATTAACTCATCAAGAGACAAAGGAATATTCTTTAATGCCTTGCGAGTTAACGACCATCGTAGATACGATCTTCATGTTATTTCAATATAGACACCTAACACATTCTTGCTAACTCACAAGGAAAACATTTCATCTCTTAATAGTATCCACGAGCTAGTGATAAAGACTAAGAAACAACATACTTGCTAACTCACAAAGAAAAAGTTAAACCTCTAACAAAGATTGCAATCTAGCAACTAGCCATTTTAATAGTTGGTGATTGAGCATGAAAAAGTATAACTAACTGAAAAGCTATGACCAACAGTTAAGCCATCAAAAAGGTAACAAGGAAATAGACTAAACGTATGGTTTTGAACTTTGAAAAATAATTTTAAAACCCTAGCAACACAATAAACCCAATTTCCTCACTTCTAAAGCAGGAAATGATAATTTTCTTCAAATTTTGAACATAACTAGAAATTTGACCACTAGGAGTTACATTAGGAAAACTCCTCAGATTCATTGTATCTAGAAGAGGCATAAAAATTGATCTAAAGAAAGTCAAAGCTATAATGGAGATACCTCCCCCGAGGATGCTCAAGAATTTATGCAGTCTCCAAGGTAAGTTAGAGTTCATTCATTGATTCATATCATAGCTTACAGATAAGTGCCAACCATTCACCCATCTATTGCGTAAAGACACCAATTTAAAATGGGACCCTTTGTGCCAAAGAAGTTTTGAAAATATCAAAGAATATCTGGCGAATCCACCCATCCTTGTACCACCTGCTCCAGAAGGTATTCTCATTTTGTACATATCAGCAACCACTACAGCACTGGGGGCACTTTTGGCTCAACTTGATGATAATGGAAAATAGTGATCTATCTACTACATCAGTCGTACACTTGTTGGATATGAGCTAAATTATACACCAATGGAGAAATATTTCTTAGCAATTTTTTTTTCCACTCATAAACTTTGATATTATATGCTTAGCCACACTATGAAACTCATTTCCAAAATAGATCCTCTCAAGTATCTACTTTCATGTATGGCACTTATAGGTCAAATAGATAAATGGGTAATGCTTCTTAGTGAGTTTGACGTTCAATATGTAAACAAAAAATAAATCAAAGGACAAGTCATTGTAGATCAATTGGTGGAAGCACCACTGGTGGATGCGTATCCCTTGGTCATGGAATTTCTAAATGAACACTTATGCATGATTGAAGAACAACCCATATGGAAGCTCTACTTTGATAGATCATACATGACTCATAGGTTAGGGGCTTGAATTCTCTTTGTCACTCCTCAAGGTGACTACATCCCCAAGTCATTCAAATTAGGATTCCCCTGCACCAATAACATCACAAAGTATGAAACACTCATCTTGGTATTAGATAACTAAGAGGGGGAGTGAATCAGTTAGTTCTAGTTATCCTACAGTCCCAAATCTCCCAAATGTATATATTCAAACTTTTCAAACAAATTATCAATGTGGTAAGCTATCAACAATAACTTTCTCTTCATCTACCTATTGATAGTCAATTCAATACTGTGTTTACCGATCAGACTAAATATGAAATGTGTAAAGTAAAATAATAATCCAATCACATAAAATATGCATAACACATATTTTTAATGTAGAAACCATGTTAGGGGGAAAATCACCTGGGACCGGTAACCCAAAATAATTCACTCTTCTAAAGTGAGCTCGGTTAGGAGCCAACCCTGTCAAAGGTTACAAAACACACTATGAGGTGTGACCTGGTTAAATGATTTATCACTAACAGTTCTCCCTTGACCAACATTCTCTATGGATTCAATAAGAAAACCAATAACATTCCTTGAATGTCATATTGAAATACAAAAAGACTATTAAATCCACTCAGTTAAGAGATTTTGTTGTAACAATGGTTAAATTGATATTATAGTGATCTGATTCAAATACAACTAATATTTGTAGATTTTCGGATCTATGCTAAGCTCAAAATACCTCATCTAATCATTATTCAATTCAATCCTTCATATCCTCCAACTTGTTCATCTTGGTGAATAATACCCTGACGCTCAGGAATACCTGCAGTTCAGCTCAGTTCTGTCTGTAACCAGTTCGATCAGTGGTGCAACAAAATAGTCCTTTCTCATGAATTCTCCTGCAGTGTCAATAAGCTCAAAACTCAATAATGAATCTCATGTCTCTTTAAATAGAATTCATAAACCATTTTCTTATCATCCATTATATTTTGCCTCTTAATCTCCATCATTCCTTTTTCCACTTCAAGCTTCCTCGATAGATGTGTCTATAACACATTTTATCCTTCTCCATTCGATCAATCTTGAATTTTGTCAATCGTTAGATCATCATAACTAACTTTATCTTTTACCTCAAAATCATAAGCAATTGTCCAATTCATGAATTTAGTCATTTGTTATAAACTTTATTATTTCTCTGACTCAGTCAATACAGAATGTGTCAGTGATAACTAACTTAGTTATTACTATTACTCAGTATACACTGCACTAGCACAGTGTATACAGAAATCTTCAACTACCAACCACATAAACTTATTCAATTTTGATCTTCAATACATAACAAATTCATGTAATACAATCAATTCAACAACACAATGTCATAGACTCATCAATAAGTTACCCAATGTATACCTTAGTCATATCGTCCATATCCATCTCATCTTCATGTAGATATCTCATTCCTTTACCATTTTCTTCTTCAGATGTTTGTAACTATCTTAATAAGTAGAGTCAAAACTAGTTGCATCAATGAAAATGCATTCACTGATTTAATTGTCTTACATATCACTTTAGTAGCTCAGTGATCTCTAATCATTGTCTTTCACTTATACATTCATTTCATCAAGATATTTAATCAGTTGTAGGTTATCAATCTCTCCCTTTGGCATTGATGGCAACACAAAAATGAAATATACCATAGAATATCAAACATAACTACAACTCTATAGATAAATGTTGTAGCTTGGTAAGCTCTCCCTAGCTTGTTTATTTTATATGTTTAATCACTACATAGTATTTCATGCAGACTCTCCCTGTGGATTTGATCTTTTGCTTCTCTGATTCTTCTCTCCCTTTCTAATTCTTCTCTCCCACTAGATAGATATTTCATTGATTCTTTCTCTCCCTTTGACAATAGTGCCAAAAAAAGTAAATAGCTCTATAGTAGCCAAAATATTATCTTTGGTGCTCGGTTTAGATCAAGTGCCTTCATATACCAATATACAATTTTCCCTATTACAACTTTCACAATCTTTAGGAAACCTAAAGTGTGAACAATATGCATCAACAACATTTGATATTCTGATAAAGTATAGGTTATGCAACCTCCTGATCACCTTAGTGACTTATAGACAGAAGATGGACCCCTAGCCTCGTCCTCAAGTACTCAAATGTATCCTTTGGAAAGGGTTTGGTAAATATATCTGCAAGTTGTTCTTTTGATTTCATAAACTTTAGTTTCACTTGCTTTTCTTGTATGTGCTCCCTAAAGTAGTGATACTTAATAGATATGTGCTTAGTCTTTGCACGCATCACCCGATTCTTGGAAATTTTTATAGCACTTGTGTTGTCACAATATATAATCATTGGATCAGTGATCTCTTCATCCATTCCTTCCAAAAGTTATTTTATCCATGCAATGTTTGAACAATTAGCAGCAATAGCAACATATTCTATTTCGGTAGTAAACTAAAAAATACATGCATGTTTCTTTCTTATCCAAGTAACTAATCTTTCACCCAAAAAGAATGCTCCACCGATAGTGCTCTTCTGGTCATCAATATTTCTAGCCCAATCTACATCAGTGTAAACTTGTAGTTCAAAATTGCCCTCTTTCTTGTATCATAAACCATAATTATTTGTGTTTTTCAAGTATCTCATAATCCTCTTAACAACAGTCATATGTGATTCCTTAGGATTATCAAAAAATATTTCTACAATCCCAACAACATGTGCAATATACAGTCTACTATACACAACATACATCAGTTTTCCAATCATTGATCTATATAGTGTTTGATTTACCTCAATTGATTGATCATCCTTTGTTAATTTGCATCTTGTGACCATCAATGTACCTACCATTTTTTAATCTTCCATTCCAAAGGTCTTCAACACTTCTTTGATGTATTTTGATTATGTAATGAATATCCCTTCATTTTGTTGTAGAATTTGCAAACCTATAAAGAATTTAATCTCTCCAAACATTGACATTTCAAATTCCTTTCTCATTTCATCAGCAAATGATTTGCAAAGATTATCATGTCCTCCAAATATGATATCATCAACAAAAATTTCAGCAATAAGAATCTTGTCATCAGTTTATCCTTTCAAATATAAATTGCTATTGTCACTTGTTCTAAAAAATCCAATACTGATAAGATATGCATGCAGTATTTCATGTCATGCTCTCAATGCTTGTTTCAGTCCATACAATGCTTTGTGCAACTTACATACCATGTTTTTCAGATTCAAATCAACAAAACCTTCAGATTGTTCAATGTAAACCTCTTCCTCAAGTATCCCATTCAGAAATGCAAATTTAACATCCATTTGATATACTGTTAATTCCTTTGTAGGTAACATATGCAAGCAATATTCTAACTCCTTCAAGTATTGCAACTGGTGCAAAAGTCTCACCATAATCAATTTCTTCTTCTTGTGCATACCCTTTACATACAAGTCTTGCTTTGTTCCTAGTGACTTTACCATTCTCATTCAACTTGTTTCTGAATATCCATTTGGTTCCAATAATATTTTTATCACTCGATCTCAATACCAATGTCCATGTTTTGTTCTTCATTATTTGCTCAATTTCTTCATTCATTGCTTTAATCCATTCATCATTCTCAAGTGCATCTCTAACATTTTTAGGTTCAAATTCACAAACTAAACATGTGTTTTGTTTCAACTTACTTCGTGTCATCATGTTAGCTTTCTTGTCTCCAATAATCTGATTTTGTGGATGCTGTCTTCTCACAAATTTTGGTAACACTTGTTCTCTTCTTTGTTCATCATTCGGTGTAGGATCAATTTCTTCCTCGGTATCAAATTCTTGATTCTTGGTATCTATAGGCTGATGTTTGGTGTCTTTATCTTGTTGCTCGGTAGCTTCAACCTATGTCTCAGGTAGAATGTCAGGTTGCTCAATGAATGTATATCTACCATAGTCTTCTAGTTCTTTTTGGCTTTCTTCATCATTTTTCTCAGAAAACTCATCAACTCTCACATTTGCACTTTCAATCATTTTTTTAGAAACCTTATTCAAACATTTGTAAGATTTACTTTTAGTAGAATATTCCTTCATCACCTTTAGAATCAAATTTTCCATTTCTATCATCTTTCAGAATGTAACATATACTTCCAAATATTTTGAAATAACTTACATTAGGTGTTTACCAAAACCATAACTCATAAGGTGTCTTGTTTGAATTTGTCTTCGGTTGTACTTAGTTCAATGTATATACAATAGTGCTAATAGTTTTTCTCCAGTACATTTGTGCAACATCTTTATCAATCATCAGTGTTCTAGCACAATCAACTATGGATCTATTCCTCCTTTCAACAATTCCATTCGTTTGTGGTGTTATCAGTGCATAAACCTATCTTTTAATCCCATGCTCATTACAAAATTTAGTGAACTCATCAAAAATAAACTCACCTCCTCTATCATATCTTAAACATTTTAACTTTTTTCCACTTTCTTTTTCCACTTTAGCTTTATACCATTTAAACATTTTGAAGGCTTCAGATTTCTCTTTCAAAAACATTATTGTCATCATCCTAGAGTAGTCATCAACAAATAAAATAAAATATATGTCACCATAATAACTCTAAGTTCTCGTAGGACCACATAAGTCAGTATGAACCAACTCCAAAATAGCTTTAGATGAATAGGTCTTTATCTTGAAACTAGATTTTGACATTTTTCCCATTTGACATTGTTTACACATGACATGGTCAGGTTTAGATAAGCTCGATAAGCCTCTAAGTTTTCTTTTCTTACTGATATTAACAATGTTGTCAAAATTCACATGACATAACCTTTTATGCCACAACCACACATCTTCAATTCTAGCCATTGAACAAGAAGTTTCAGCATTGTAAAGATAGAACATATTACCTTTTGATTGTTCACCAGTACCGACCAACTTTCCAGTATCATCATACATTTTCACCTTTCTATTTTCAAATGCAACTTGGTGACTTGAGATATTCATTTGTGCTACACTCAACAAATTATAGTTAAGTCCCTTCACCCAATATGCATTCTCACATATAATCTTATTGTTCAACAAGATAGATCATTTTCCTTTTACTAGAAATGGTGTATCATTTCCCATTTTAACATATCCTCCATTATAATGTTCAAAGTATTCAAATTTTTCCTCATCATCATTCATATGATGAGTACAACCACTATCAATAATTCATGTATCATTCTTGCTAACTTTATAAATAAGTATTGTTTCTACAATATACCTTTCTTCTTCTTCTGAATCTTCTTTCAAAGCTATGAATACCACCTCAATTTCTTCATTAGTGTCAGTGTCGGTGTCGGTGTCAGTGTTGGTATCATCATCATCTTCAATAAGGTAACATGTCTTCTTTCCTTTTTCTTTGTAGCCTTGTTTACTTCTTCTATCATATTGTCAGTTTCCTCTGTGATCTCGGTTATCTCTTCTACCATACTTCCTATCACCAGATGGTTCATTGTCTTTGTCATCATCTTTTCGGTTAGGACACCTAACTACAATATGACCAATCTCTTTATAGTTAAAACATACCAAAGGTAATTTCCCTTTGTATCTCCCTTTATCTTTTTGCAATCTCTGAGCCATTAGTGCTTCAAGTTCATCAAGTTCATCTTCATCACTATCACTGTCACTCTCATTTCTTATCATATGTTTCCTACTTGATTTTCCAATTTTCAAAGATGACAAAAATGCAAACTCAACATTTGGTACAATACTATTATCATAGTTATTCAACTCAAAAGTAGTTAATTTATTGATTAGGCTATCAAGTGTAAGAGTGTTACCTGGGGTAGATCTCATTTCATGAATTGTAGAGATTCTAATAGCATAGATAGGCAGCAAGGTTCTAATAATTTTACTCACAATAGTGTCTTCATCAATAACACCTCCTGCTCCTCAGATAGCATTGATAATCTCCTTGATTCAGTTACTATACTGTGAAATGTTCTCACCTTCTTTCATCTTTATGTCATCAAACTTTCCTCTAAGACTCTTAGCTTTTGCTCTCATCACATTTTTATCCCCTCCATGAACTAGTTTAAGTTTGTCCCAGATTTCTTTGGTAGATGTACATGTCTTGATATCTTTAAATTCAGCATGTGTTAAGATGGCATCAATCTCTATCATTACCATGTTATGTTCATGTCTACCTCTCAACTGATCAATAGTCAAAGTTTCAGTCAATTGAATGTAAGCATTGCTCAAGTAAAATATAGCAAATTCTCCAATTCCAAATATGTGCAACTTCATTCTGCTTTACCATGTCAAGAAGTTGTCTTTGTTCAACTTAGGCACCTCTCTCTTATACATCTTGTGATCTTTAGCTTAAGTCCTTTAAAATTTCCTTCCAAGCAACCAATATGCTCTAATACCAATTGTTAGATAACTGAGAGGGGGGTGAATCAATTAGTTCTAGTTATCCTACAATCCCAAATCTCCCAGATGTATATATTCAAACTTTTCAAACAAATTATCAACTCGGTAAGCTATCAACAATAACTTTCTCTTCATCTACCGATTGACATTCAATTCAATATTGTGTTTACCAATCAGATTAAATATGAAATGTGTGAAGTAAAATAACAATCCAATCACATCAAATACACATAACACATAAATTTTTAATGTAGAAACCTTGTTAGGGGGAAAAACCACCTGGGACTGGTAACCCAAAATAATTCACTCTTCTGAAGTGATATCGGTTAGGAGCCAACCCTATTAAAGGTTACAAAACACATTGTACAGTTTCACAATAGATGAAGATAATCATGCCATTGTCTCTCCTTCAAAGATAATATATCTATTCTAAGGATTACCTATTCCATCATGAAATACACTTGAATTGTCAACCCAGGGATGTAGGACTTGAAATGGGTCAGCACAGTTTGTGCAGTAAGTTCCTTTAGGAGTCATAACACCTATGCTGTAGGAAAGTAAAATGCATTAGAAGAATCTATGTTGCTACTAAAAAATAGTAAACATGCCTTGGCTAACAATAGATAATTGTAGGAAGCTTAAAAAATGAACCTAAACTAATTAACAATTTAGAACATCCACTATGATCATTTTCTGCAAGTGTTGCAGGAACTTTCATAGTAATAATGTTGCAGGACTAATACAGTAAATCTATCTGAAAATAGGAAATTTTAGGAAATGAATCTATTCCACCTCCCAAGTGGGCCCCCTTGGTTGGCTTCAGTTAACTATGAACACAATAAGTGCTTCAAAATCTTTCTTCCATTAAAATCCTTCTTTGATTACATAGAAACTGAATAATTCATGAAGAACAGAAAGAGTAACTTCTGAATCTAAATCAGCATTATCTATTTTCTCATTAGCTTCCTAAGATGATCCCAATCCATTATATAGAGGATTGGATGCTTATTAAAAACATAACATAAAAAAAAGTCTTGAACAAACATCGCCAGAAAAGAAGGTAGAAGATCAACCATGACATAGTACATTTACTGCCAAGCAACAGAATAACAACTTGCAAGAAATATAGCAAGTTATATCCCCTATATTCTCTGGAACTCCTTTGCAGGCACGGCTTATCCAACGGAACTAAACTGTGCTTTCTTTTCCATGACCGGTCTCCATTATCTTCCTCCTTAAATGTGGTAATCACCACTCTTTGCATCGCTCCTCATTCTCCTAAAAATTTAGCAACATCCGGAACACATATGCAAGATAACATTCCTACTTTTACTCAGATATTAGAACATAGCTTAAAATAGTTATATGAAATATTGCATTCTATGTATAGTATTAAGCAAAACATGTCATACACACTACCCATAGGTTTAGTAGGTTCTAGCTGTCTCTAGCATAAGTTCACAAGATATTTACAACAAGTATTCAGAAATGTTTTGTTAAAGCACAAAGAGTGTGTCCAAACTATAAAAGCTATATCAAAATTAAGACATTAATATGCCTCATCATCTGCCCCCCACTATTCAAATGCTTGTCCTCAAGAATTATACTTCTTTTCCATAGCTCTGAAGTCACTGACTATGGTTCTCCCTTTCTTCCCACTTCTGAAGGTGTAGTAGAATCCTCGGGTGTGCTCCCAGTGATCACCTCTATGCTCCTCAACCATCAGGTCTAGTTTAGTAGCTTTATTATCATAAAGAGGCCAAAGAAGTGTAGGAGGTTGAAAGGATAAGGGCATCCATAGTTCCTTTATGATCTGTCATCCCAGTTGTATGTATTTGGTCACCCTATGAATAGTTGCCTCATAATTGATAGGGCTATGTGGTTCTTCATGTTTGAAGGCATCTGTCAGTCGGTTCCACCTGTTCCTAATCCCTGAAAAAGCTCTTTGTTGTGTAAAGTTTGGGAGTGTCTGGTAATCTCTATAAAACTTTTCTCTTTCTGCAAACACTTTAGCCCTGACCTCTGGTTTTGGTTTCCCATAAGTTAATTTGAACCAATCTCTTAGAAGATCATCAGGCTTATGTGATTCAGCCCGTAGTAGCAAAGGTTCAGATTTTTCAAGATCTATGTAGGCATTTAACTACTTGTCATAGTTTGTTTCATTATGCATCCAAGACATTAAAGCCCTCAAGTGAACATCTCCTATGTAAAGCAGAGGATTCCACTCTGTTTCATGTGGAATTATGAAATTATGCATGTGTGATGATGGATATCACCTTCATGAAATTAAGATCAAATAGCATCAATTTAAAGAAAATACAATGCAAATCTAATTTAAAATGAAACTATAATCTAGAACATCTCATGGCTCTCTAGAAAGAAATGGTAAGTGAAGCTCTCGGCTTAGATCCTCACTAGTGACACTTCTAAAATGAGAATTATGCTTCTACTATGCTTCTACAATGCTTATTCTATGATCTTTCAATGCTTAATCTAGCTCAAATTGACACAATTATTATGCTAAATGCTCAAAATGCTCTTAAAATGCTTTCAATTGCCTATAGTAACAATGCTTTGCAAATGAAATTCTAAGATGGAAATGCTCTCCAAAATGCCTCACATTTATAGTAATTTCCCAAGGGTAGGGGGTAGAGTGAAGTAATCATGATTATCCCTTAGTTGAGTCAAATACTTTGCATTGTTCATAAATGGGGGGACAAATGAGGGGACAAGCCTTTAAATGGTTTCAAAGCTTTGGACAATTTAAATGTTTGAGTGATTTATGTCTTTTTGTTCTCAATTTTCATTGGTTGCTCAACTTTGTTGAAAGAAATTAGGAATTATTAAATTCAATTAATTAAGTAAATTTAGCCATGTATGGGTAATGGGTTCATTTTGATTTTTTATTAAAACAACTATACAATTAATTGATTAAAATCAATTATATAGTGTTTTTGGCCCCTTTAAGCTTTCATTTAATTATTTAACATCATTATTTAATTTCTCCTTTGCTTTAATTGATTTTATCCCAATTTATTTAATTGTGTCCATTTTTTAATTGATTTGATCCATTTTGATAATTTATTGCATTTTATTGATTTTTGTAATTTTAAAAGCACTTGTCCAATTTTGCGTGTCTACAATGCAGATATAGTTCACACAATAAATTCTTCTGCCATGTGGGCAGAGTCTGATACACATTGTAAAAATCTTGAGCAGTTTTAAATTCACAATCAATATCTCGTATTGTCATCATTAGTTGAAATAACAGAAACTATTCCTTCAAACAAACGGAATACACCCTTGGTGGTGGTCTACAGGCCATGACTTGGCCAGCTAACTTTAAAGCCTTATTTATTGGTTCCTTGAGGGATTCAATTTCCTCATCTTTACCAAATATTATTTTCTGCATTTGGTATCTTTCTTGTTTCCACAAGGTCTTTTGAAAAATGAAGTGATTGTACAAACCAAATAATACAGATTGAATTGTAGATGAAGGAAATTTTTGGGCCATAGCTTTCTTCTTTCGCTCTTTAGCAACTTGCTGGAAATAATGGGTGTACCAGGAGGATCTATAAGGTATGATAGAAACATTAGAGTATACAGGGACTGGTGGAGAAGTAGGTTGAACACTTTCAGGTGCATTTTCTATGACTACAACAGGATTTGGCTCACACATTTCTTGATCACCCTGTGGCATTTCACTGTCAAGCTTATTTTCACATGTTTCCACATTTTGGGGTTCCAACTATATAGGAGAGTCATCTGGAATATTCTTGACCTATTGTTCTACATGAGGTTTTGATACTTGACCTCACATGCGAGGGCTTCAACGTACAAGAACCTCTTTAACCTCTATTGCTTTGTGGGTCCGTTTTGGTTTAGATGGTGTTGGGGTAGATGCTGCAGGATTAGTTGCTGCAGGAGTAGACCTTTTTCTCTTTGTCACTTGAATAGAAGGATTTTGGGCTTTCCTTTTAAAATTAGGGCTCTCTTCATCAACATTATGTTTGCCTTTGTCTATGGAAGAGCTAGGTATATCATCCTCTAAAATAGGCCCAACAAATTGATCAATAGGAGGTAATGATGGTTCTTTCTCTATTTCAGCTAGATTCTAACTAGGCCCCTCAATTTCTTCCTCATTCCCTAAATTTTGCTAAACAGGGTTGGCTTGAGGCTGCAAGGTTTTAAATTCAACAAATTATGCCCACAATACAGGGGAGGAATCCCTAAGAGACCTTTCAACTAAAAGTTTAACTAGGGCATGATGAGAAATAGAATTTTCATTTCCTTTTTGAGTCTTTTCGACACTAATACACAACATATTATAATGGAAATTGGGGACATTAACTTGAATGTTATGCCTTACACAACTGAGCAGCTTAAAATGATGAGCGTGTAGGTTTGAAAATCTACCTTCACAGGTCAAATACCTGATGATATGGTTCACCAACTCTGGATACGGCGCTAGAAGAGAGAGTCTCTTACACCCTTGCTTTGAGATTTCCAATGGAGGGTCACCCGGCTGAGAAAACTATGCCCGAGATGACCTGGCATCATGTTCATTTGGGTAATGCTCTCCATTCACTGGTAGTCCTGTGACTTCTACTATCCACTCCTCAGTAGCAACCACTTTTAATCCCCATACTGTGGCTTCTCCTTCATCAAATTTCCTAATAAACTCCATTGCTACTTCTTCATTGAACTCTGTTAACTACAGGAAGTAGCCAAGCCATCCACAAGCATTAAAGCTACGAACTGCTTCCACATCCGCCAGTAGAATACCATGGACAACTGGCTCATGTCTCTACAATTGACCTACCATCTTCAAAATGCCTAGTTTTAAATTTCTCTGTTCTCACCACCCTAATAATTTTTACCCCCTTAACTCTCTGCAAATACCTTCTTCTCAGAATTCAAATTGATCTTTTTGAGAAATGCCAATACCACATTCTCTTAACATGGCTCCGTTATGTTTGGTATGTAAAATAATGATGTTATTAATTATGAACGACATCAAGGTTTTAACTCGAATTGTTATCGTATAAATGATAGTCCTTTTAAGTCATGTCAAACTAAGGAAATCTTTCCCAAAATTGGAATGAAAAGGTACGACAGATACAATAAAGATTTTAAAATTAAAAACAGACCGCAACCAAAGTATAGCATATAACATGGACATGACTAGGGTGACATGGAGATGACACTTGGAAATAAATACACTTTCCTTGCCCCCCACAAAATTTTGACAAGTGTCCACACTTAAAAAATTTCGCACAGGAATGGAAAACTGGCTTTAGGCTTATACAATACATTTAATGCAGTATTATATATAATTATTGAAACCTATGCACTAAAAATGAGGAGAAAGTAAAAATGTGGTACCTAAAAATTTTAGATCGTACATTCACATGCAAGTTGATGAGTTGGCAAAGTCTGGTGATCGCAGAAAAGGTGCTGACGGCATGTTTTATTAAAAATAGTAAAAATAGAATTTGTGGGTGACGTGGATGGTGAGTGGATGGTAGACAAAGAAATGAGATGAGTTGATAAGAAGAAAATGAAAATTGAATGAAAGAATGGACCTCATATGGAATGAGGTTTTATTATGTGTGGCTCATTGAAGGCTTGTTATGGTACGGCTATAGGAAGAAGGCTTTCACCCTCCGCTGCAGGAACTATGTCCGTATGAGTTGGTAAATTGCTTGGTTGGAACTACTGCAAGAACTCATCCTTAGTCTGTGGTTCTTGATAGAGGTGCAATCGGTGACCATTTACAAGCAGTTTGAATTGTATTGGATCAATGGTTGTCAGCTGGATGGCTCCATTGTCAAATACATACTAAATTTCATAAGGCCCTAGCCACCGAGTCTACAATTTTCCTGGAATCTCCTTGAATCGAGAATCATATAAAAGAGCCCAATCTCCCACTTGGAAGTGTTTATTCTTGATATGTGCATCATGCCACTTTTTCCATTGTTTCTAAATGATCTTTGTTCTTTCTAAAGCTATCTTTCTCATTTCATCCAGTGAGTTCAAGTGGAGAAGTCTCTCCTCTTGTGCTGCAAGAAGGCTGATGTTCAATTCCAAAGTAGTGCGTGATGTTTTATGTTCAAATTCAATGGGAAACATTACTTCTTTTCCATACACAAGTTCAAATGGGGTGAATCCAGTTGTTGTCTTCCATGTAGTTCGGTAAGCCCAGATGGCTTCAGTTAGTCTGCTACTCCAATCCCTCCTATGTATTTGCACTATCTTGATCAGAATGGCCTCAATTTCTCAGTTGGTGACCTCTACTTGTCCATTTTCCTGGGGGTGATAAGGGCTAGATTTTTGGTCCCTTATACTGTATTCTTTCATAAGTTCAGTGATCAAATTTGATGTGAACTGGGCTCCTTGATCTGTTACAAGTTCTCTAGGAACTCCGTAGTGTGTGAATATTTCTTCATATAAGAATTTAGCTACTTTCTCATCTCTTGCATTTTTTATCACCCTGACTTCCACCCATTTTGTTAAATAATTTGTACATACTAAGATGTAGGATTTTCCATTTGATGGTGGGTCAATTGGCCCTATGAAGTCCATACCCCAGTTGTCAAAGGGTGTTACAACAACCTATGGATTGAGTGGCATCTCATCTGATCTTGTTGGCCGGCCCATTCTCTGGCATTTGTCACACTTGGTTGTATAAGTTGTGGCATCCTTATGTAATGTTGGCTAGTAATATCCAGTTGTAAGTATATTTAATGCTGTTCATTTTCCTGTAAAATGGCCCCCACAAGGTTCATCATGACATGCATGTAGTATGTCATATATTTCATCTTCCTTGACACATCTCCTCATGATTTGATCTGGTCCAATATAGAAGAGATTGTTATCAATCCATGAATAATGAAAACTTTTCTCTACAAGCTTCTTCCTGTCATTTTGGGAGAAGTGTGGTGGCATTTTATTTGCAACAAGATAGTTTGCTATATCTGCATACTATGGTTTATGGGTTGCTATGTGGAACAAATGCTCATCTAGAAATGTATCTTCAATTGGAGTTAGATCTTCATCAGCAAGTTGAATTCTAGACAAATAGTCAGCAACTACATTGGCCTTTTCGGGCTTATCAACAATGGTAATATCAAACTCCTGCAATAACAAGAGCCATCTTACCAATCTACCAGTTACAGCTAGTTTGTTCATTAAGTACTTTATGGCTGAGTGGTCAGTATGAACAAAAATAAGATAGCCAATTACATAGTGTCTGAATTTGTTCAATACATAAACTACAGCTAAAAGTTCCTTCTCAATTACTGTGTAGTTTAGTTCAGGGCCATGGAGACTTTTACTAATATAATAGATTGCATTTTCAAGGTTAGCAAGCTTTTGTCCTAATACAACACCTACAACATATTCTAATGCATCAGTATGGATATGAAATGGAATAGACCAATCTGGTCCCTTAAGAACTGGTGCTGTGGTGAGGAGTTTCTTAAGCTGCAAGAAGGATTCATTACATGTCGGTGTCCAAATGAATTCAGCTTCTTTAGTCAGTAGTGTATACAAAGGACTAGCTATTTGACTAAAATTTTGAATGAAACACCTATAATAGCCAGCATGACCTAAAAAAGATGTTACATCCTTTGGTTTAGTAGGTATAGGCAATGTTAGGATTACCTCTATCTTGGTCGGGTCCACTTGTATCCCTGCGGCTGATATAAAATGACCAAGCACTACCCCTTCCTGCATAAGCATGAAACATTTCTCACTATTAAGTGATAGATTATGTTCTTTGCATCAGACAAGAACCTTTTCAAGATTCATCAAAGCCTCCTCAAAGGTCACTCCAAATTCTGTAAAATCATCCATATATATTTCCATACAGTCATGTGATATGTCAGCAAAAATACTAATTACAACTCTTTGAAATGTTGTTGGAGCATTACACAGGCCAAACGACAACACAGAGTATGAAAAAGTACCCCATGGGCATGTAAATGTAGTCTTATCCTGATCCTCTAGAGCTATACTTATCTAATTATAACCACTGTATCCATCAAGAAAAGAAAAATATTTCTTACCAGCTAGACTATCCAAAACTTGATCAATAAATGGTAAAGGAAAATGATCCTTCTTTGTTGCCTTATTCAATTCTCTATAATCTACACAAATCCATCATTTCCCTCCCTTTTTAGGTACCATGACCAGAGGTGAGACCCATCGACTATCAAATATAGGGTATATGAAACCAGCATCAAGCAATTTTTATAGTTTAGTTTTAACTATTTTCTTGAGTGTTGGATTAATCCGCCTCTGGGGTTGACGGAGTGGTAGACACCCTTCATTGATATATATTCTATGAGTGCATAATGTGGGGTTTAACCCTTTCATATCTCCATAGTCCCATGCAAAAGCCTTTTCATGTTTTTGAAGAAGCTCTGTTAACTATTTCAGTTGTTTGGGAGGTGGTTTGTTATTAACATGGAGATTATGACCTTTTGACAACTGAACAGTAGTTGTGAGATTAACCATAGCAGCTTCAGAGATGGGACCTGTATCTAGTTCACATGGTAAAAGCTGATGGATAATGTCTGGCTCCTTAGGCAAAAAACAATTTTCATTATATTCCTCATATGTAGTTAGTTCCAACACAGAGCTGTCAGATACATCCTTTTCTACCACACAAGTATTATTAAGAATACTCAGAATTACTGAATCTTCCTCCTATAGCTTTAGAAAAGACTGTCTATGTAACATCATAAGCTGTACTATAGAGTTTAACTCTTCCTCTCCATCTCCAAAATCCAGCCATACATGTGTGCTTAAATCTGGTTGGGGTTGTGCTGGAGGATACAGGACAAATTTCTTTATTTCCTACCCATCCAATATGGTCATATTTCCTGACCTACAACTTATATTTTCATCAGTTGTAGCTAACCAAGGTCATCCTAAAATGACAAGGTAACCAGCTAAGTTGACTTTTGGGGATAGAATCATAAAATCTGTAGGGTACTCTAGAGAATCAAGGGCTACTACTATGTCCTCTATCATCCCATCAGGAGTGACAGTAGAACTATTGGTGAGTTGCAAAATTATTTGGGTAGCCCGTAATCCTTCTATGTTCATCTTTTTCATAGTATCCTTGCTCATTACATTTATAGCAGCACCAAGATCAATCAAGACATTTTTACTGACTGACCATTTATAATCACATTCACAATTGGACTTCCCGGATCAAAATATTTAGGAATAACCAATTTTCCTAACATAATGTTAGCCAATTGTCCTATAACATGGACTGTAGTTGGGTCCTTTTTCTTCCTCTCGGGATCTTTAAGATAGGCTTCTCTGATAGCTTTGCCATAAACAGGAACATCTTTAATAGCTTGGAACAAAGGAATTTGGACATGGATGTTCTTCAGCTAGTCAATGATGTCAAAGGATTGTTCCTCTATTTGTGCAGGTTTACTTTGTATAAGCTTTTGTGGAAAAGGAGGTTCAACTATAGTTTGAGTTTGAAATGAACTAGTTACATTGGCTAGGTCAACCGCTTGCAGTAGAGAAGTTGATGGCGCTGATGCTGCAGGAGGATCTGGTATTTTAGTTATAAGAGGTGGTTCAGGTGTTGGTAAGGTTGTACCAGATCTCAAATGTATATCTGCAACATTTAGAGCATAAGTAGGATATTGCTGAGCATCAGTAGCATACATTGGTTGTTGTGGCTACTGGTTGTTTGGATTTGGCCGAGGTTGTGTAGGCAACTGAGTCTATTTTTTAGGTCCAGAAATTGCAGGTGGTGGCATTAGTGCAGGTGTATTTGCTGGAGGTGGTAAAGGTGGGTATCTAGTATTGTTAGACCATTGCTAAGGTCCTCTCCATTGATTTGTAGACTGCCAATTCCCTTGGGGTGGTTGCCATTAGTTTGGGAACTATGGCCATTAGAGCTGTTGTGGAGGATACCATTGACTTTGTGGATTATTTTGTCAAGCATTGTTCCAATTAGGTTGATTATATTATGGAGGACCTTGGACACTACGGTTTTGCCATTGATTACTATATGGATTTGAATTTTGTAAAGGGTCTTGAGGCATACCTTGATGTGGGGCCCATGGCTGACATTGAGCAACAAAAAATACTTGCTTGTCTTCTCCTTCTATCTTTAGGTACTTAGTTGGAAGATGTTGGTTTTCCACATTAGCGACCAATTTGCAATGACAATCTTTCTTCTATTTCTGGCAGTGTGGACAGTACTCAGCTAACTACTCCTCAGCTTTTGCATGTTTCTTCTTAGCAGCCATTGTAGCCAAATGTGTGGTGACATCATTGATGATGTCTTGCTTGAAATCAAACAACAAATTTGAAATTTCCATCTTTGAAATACCAGAGCCACTTCCCTTGGCTATTGTTGAGCGAAATCCCCTTCCTTTCTTTACTGCTGACCTAGAGTAATTCTGGAAAATCTTCTAAAGGTCATCCCATGAATATTGGGATATATCTCCTCTTGCCATCAAATCCAATGCTTCAAGATAGTTCTCATTTACTCCTTTGAGAAAAATCAGCTTCTAGGACTCCTCCTGCAGGGTGTGTTGTGGGTTCTTTTGTAAGTTGAACAGGAAGCGAGATATATAATCTTCTAATGTTTCATCTTCCCATTGTGACATTCTAAAAATGTCATCACCTTTTGAATCATTTCCCCTACAATATTCCTTATACTTGTTAAGAAACAGGCGTCTCATATCATCCCAATTTGCTACTACATTTTCCCCCAAGCCCATAAACCATTTTAAAGCTGACTCTTTTAGTGTGGCTGGGAATAATTTTAGCTTGTGACTGTCATTATTATAGTCAAAGCTCTGGCATAGGATATCAAATTCGAATAGAAAAGTATCAGGATCCTCTGTGATGAGACCATAAAACTTTGGTAATGCTGATGCAAGTATATTTTTGAGATTGGGATTATTGACGAGACTTGGTATTGGAAATGGAAATGTGGGAGCTGCCATAGCTGGAGTTATGGGATATTGAAACTATGGCTCAAAATTAGTAATTGTTGGGGAATTATGAACAGCAGGCAGTCCTAGAGTTGGATTAGTATGGAAGCTGGCCAATATTTCCTCAAATGGACGGAGGTCAAATGTTTTTTGGATGTCTTATTCTACTAAAGATGATGATGCAATAAACTCTAGGCTTGCGTCTAGAAATGGCAGTTCAAGTTCTTTGAATTCTTCTTTTGGTTTCACAGGCTCCTTAGGAAGGAATCTACCATGGACATCTCTCCTTCTTCGATGCATGCAAGAAATTGGTGACTTGTTAATCAAGCTCACAACTTTGCAGTTCCTAGCTAACAAACTAATCTAAAACTAAATGACTCATGAAGGTTCCTAGCTTGACACCATCCCCAACAACGGTGCCAAAAATGTATGGTTTCATAATAGATGAAGATAATCACGCCATTGTCTCTCCTTCAAAGATAATATATCTATTCTAAGGATTACCTATTCCATCATGAAATACACTTGAATTGTCAACCCAAGGATGTAGGACTTGAAATGGGTCAGCACAGTTTATGCACTAAGTTCCTTTAGGAGTCATAACACCTATGCTGTAGGAAAGTAAAATGCATTAGAAGAATCTATGCTGCTACTACAAAATAGTAAACACACCTTGGCTAACAACAGATAATTGCAGGAAGCTTAAAAAATGAACCTAAACTAATTAACAATTCAGAACATCCACTATGATCATTTTCTGCAAGTGCTGCAGGAACTTTCATAGTAATAATGATGCAAGACTAATATAGTAAATCTATCTAAAAATAGGAAATTGTAGGAAATGAATCTATTCTACCTAAATCTATTCCACCTCCCAAGTGGGCTCCCTTGGTTGGCTTCAATTAACTATGAACACAACAAGTGCTTCAAAAGCTTTCTTCCATTAAAATCCTTCTTTGATTACATAGAAATTGAATAATTCATGAAGAACAGAAAGATTAACTTTTGAATCTAAATCAACATTATCTATTTTCTCATTAGCTTCCTAAGATGATCCCAATCCATTATATAAGAAGGCGGAAGATTAACCATGACACAGTACATTTACTGCCAGGCAACAGAATAACAACTTGCAAGAAATATAGCAAGTTATATTCCCTATATTCTCTGGAACTCCTTTGCAAGCGTGGCTTATCCAATGGAACTGAACTATGCTTTCTTTTCCATGACTGGTCTCCATTATCTTCCTCCTTAAATGTGGTAATCACCACTCTTTGCATCGCTCCTCATTCTCCTAAAAAGTTAGCAACATCTGGAACACATATGCAAGATAACATTGTAACTTTTACTCAGATATTAGAACATAGCTTAAAATAGTTATATGAAATACTGCATTCTATGTATAGTATTAAGCAAAACATGTCATACACACTACCCATAGGTTTAGTAGGTTCTAGCTGTCTCTAGCATAAGTTCACAAGATATTTACAACAAGTATTCAAAAATGTTTTGTCAAAGCACAAAGAGTGTGTCCAAACTATAAAAGCTATATCAAAATTAAGACATTAATATGCCTTATCACACATTGTGAGGTGTGACCTGGTTAAAGGATTTATCACTAACAACTCTCCCTTGACCAACATTCACTATGGGGTCAACAAGAAAACAAACAACATTCCTTGAATGTCATATTGAAATACAAAAAGACTGTTAAGTCCACTCAGTTAAGAGATTTTGTTGTAACAATCGTTAAACTGATACAGTAGTGATCTTATTCAAATACAACTAATATTTGTAGATTTTCATATCTATGCTAAGCTCAAAATACCTCCTCTGATCAATATTCAATTCAAGCCTTCATATCCTCTATCTTGTTCAGCTCAATGAATAATACCCTAATGCTCGATAATGTCTGCAGTTCTGGTTTTGTCTATAACCAGTTTGATCAATGGTGCATGAAAATATTCCTTTCTTGTGAATTCTCTTGTAGTGTCAATAAGCTCTAGACTCAATAATGAATCTCATGTCTCTTTAAATAAACTTCATAAACCATTTTCTTATCATTCATTATATTTTTCCTCTTAATCTTCATTGTTCCTTTTGTCACTTCAAGATTCCTTGATAAATGTGTCTATAACACATTTCATCCTTCTCCATTTGATCAATCTTGAATTTTGTCATTCATTAGATCATCATAACTAACTTTATCTTTTACCTCAGAATCATAAGTAATCGTCCAGCTCGTCAGTTTAGTTAGTTGTTATAAACTTTATTATTTCTCTCACTCAGTCAATACATAATGTGTTGGTGATAACTAACTTGGTTATTACTATTACTCAATATACACTACACTAGCTCGGTTTATATAGAAATCTTCAATTACCGACCACATAAACTTGTTCAGTTCTGATCTTCAATACATAAAAAATTCAAGTAATACAATCAAGTCAACACCATGATGTCACTGACTCATCAATAAGTTACCCAATGTATACCTTAGTCATATGTTCTATATGCATCTCATCTTCATGTAGATATCTCATTCCTTTACCATTTTCTTCTTAAGATGTTTGTAACTATCCTGATAAGTATAGTCAAAACTAGTTGACATCAATGAAAATACATTGATTAATTTAATTGCCTTACATATCACTTTAGTAGCTTGGTGATCTCTAATCACTATCTTTCAATTGTCTATTCATTTCATCAAGATATTCAATCATTTGTAGGTTATCACTCAAGTCTAAGGACAACTATCCAATGGAATATCATAGAGCTACAAGTATTTGGCAATTTGTAACTCATCGTAAAGCAAGTTGTGGATGAGTTCCAAATAAAGGATGACAAGTTGCTTCCCTATAGAGAGTTGGTAGATAAAATGAAAGAACAATTCTTGAGTCCACAATTTATGGGAGTGCCCATATTATAGAATAAAGTGTAACATATGCAATGGCCACTATCAGGTATCTCCTTAAAATCCCTTGAGACGCCACGCGATATGAATTTTTAGTTAAGCAGCTCCAAACACCTACTTGTGAGAACACAAATTTAGAAATGGTGTGTGTCTTGGTTTATCCTCAATCCCTATAGTACCACAAGATCCATGCTTATCTAAAGAATGGTATCATATGCCCCCAGCTTACAAACACCCAACACTAGAACCTTATTCATTGAGCTTCCCACTACACTCTCATACCCAACACCCTATATCATCATGGGTATCACAACATCCTCTCTAATTATGTAGACTCAAACGAGGCTACCCAAGTTTTACAATAAGTTCACACTGGAATTTGTAGTGCCCACAAGTGTGGCATGGTCTTAGAAAATAAGCTTCTTAGAGAAGGGTATTATTGGCCCACAATGGAAAATTATGCTTGTGAGTTTTAAAGAAATTCCTACCATGTTAGCAACATGCCAATTTGATTCATGCTCCAACACATGACCTACACCCTATTGCACCTTCATAGCAATTTTCATGTTGGGGATTTGACCTCATTGGTAAAATAAGCCCCCTTTCCTTAGACGAATGCAAGTACATCATTACTGCTACTGAATACTTCACAAAGTGGGTTGAAGCGATCCCACTCATTATCAATACATGTATCCAACTATATAAGTTTATCCTCTACCATATCATCTTCCACTTTAGAATCCCTTCCACTATCTTCATATATCATGGTGCACCATTCGAGAACCAACATATGAAAGATCTATGCGACTAGTTCCACATTCACCATCACTTTTCTTGTCCATATTTTCTCCAAGGGAATGATCAAGTTAAGGCAACCAACAAAACCATCCTAAGAATCCTCAAGAAGGTTGTCAATGATTCTGGTCATGAATGGAACCTCCAAATTAATCCCTCCCTCTAGGCATACTACACCTCTTAGCGCACTCCCACATGAACCACCCCATACTCTCTCATATATGGTGCAAAAGTTGTTTTACCAATTGAGGTTAAACTTCCATCACTACATGTGTCACTCAAAAACATGGTCACTAATGAAGACTGTCACGTAGCACACCTCATGCAACTAGATCTATTAGATGATAATAGACAATAGGTATATGACCACCTGTTTGCATACCAGAACAAGCTTAAAAGAAGCTACAACAAGAAAATCTACCCACGACAGTTACAAGTGGGAGACACAGTCCTAAAAGAGAATTAGAAGGTACAAGAAGATCGAGAGAAGACAAGTTTGAACCTACTTGGTTGGGTCCTTATATTGTCACAACATGTTTTGGCTAAGGGGATTATCAGTTATCAACACCAGAAGGGGAACCTTAGAATAACCCCATCAATATCATTCACCTGAAAAAGTTCTATGCTTCATCCATACATTGTACTGAAAAAATCCATAAAAAGTATAAAATGTGTTCAAAAAAATCATTGTCTTGGTGAAAACTTGGTAAATAGGTACCTTGATGATAAAAAAAACTTAGAAAATACCCCTCCAAAAAATAGAAAAAAAATAAAAAATTATAATCCTCCAATGGTGAAAACTTGGCAATCAAGCGCCTTAGACAAGTATATTGGTGAAAACCTAGAAACATGTGCTATATATAGTGGACCATTCCATTATCTATCAAAATCTCATTCACATCACCATCACACACCCATCATCCCCACACAAAATCTTTGGTACGGTCCCATATTCCCTGGGTATTTCGTTATCATACACATATGTTGAGTGTTGAAATACTATCTAGAATCTTGAGCTTTTTGTATATATATCAGTTGTACAACATGTCCTATCTTTGAATCCTAAGCTTTTGTACATATCTTGGGGCATGTTCAACCTATCCTAATTCCTGAGCTTTGTACATATTCCCTATATATATCAATCAGTCCAATTATACTATATTGTTAGGGCCCATTGTATATATGCTTGTTTGTCTTACAGACAAGTGAGAAGTTATGTTGATCCATCAAGCCTAGCACTTGAGAAAGCTCCTTTGAATTGATCCCTGATTATGTGATTGTCCTCAATTCATATTTTTCTGTCAGACACAAATTTGTAGCCAATTCCATCAATAGGTCCTTGTAGGATGCATCATTCCTCATGTCTAACCTAATAAAAAACATGTTTCAGTTATTTGATCTCTTTTGGTAAAAGGTGTCTTTTGGATTTTCACGTTGATTTTGAATTAATTATTTGGTTCTTGATTATATTTTTTGGGCTTCTCCTTGTTCCCCTCCTCAAGGTTTCCATGATCTTTTTATATCATGGTGCGTTGCGAATGGGGGTGATCTAGGGCAAGGTTTTTTGCTCTCTTTTTTGCTTTTCTGCCTATGAGTCAGTTAGATGTGGCCCTTACATATTTAGACATGTGATCCCTTGTGGTCACATGGTGCACTTGGGAAATTTTGTTTGTTCATGGGTTCCTCAACATCGTTTCCACCTTGAATCCTTCATGTGATGCTGGGGAAATCCTTGCATGTTTTTTGTGGGAGTCTCGTGCAATGTTGGTGACAAGACCTTGAGTTTGTAGTAACTTTGGAGGGTCTCTTTTGGTAAAAGGTGTCTTTTGGATTTTGACATTGATTTTGATTCATTATTTGGTTCTTGATTATATTTTTTCCGCTTCTCCTTGTTCACCTCCTCAAGGTTGCCATGTGTAGACACCGAAAAATCCTTCAGAAAATAAATTATTTTTGTTTTCTGAAAATCTTTGATGACATCATCATTTATTAATTAATTAATTATTTAATTAATTAATTTATTTTTATGGCATTAAATCCCTCTCTCTTAATTAAAAATCTTTAATTAAGGAATCTAGCCTAAAAATGTCATTTGGACATTATCCCTAATTTATTAATTATTTAATTAATAAATTGACCAGAAAACTTCAAAAATAAATTAATTTATTTTTAATTTATTTTTTATCCCAAAGTTGGCCAAAATTCTAAAGAGCACTAAACTCTTCTAGAAAGTCCTAAACCTTCCTCTAAATGGGTCAAATCCCTAATCTAGTCCCTTCAAACCCTAAGCCTAGATATTTAATATTTATTAAATTTATCTTTAATAAATATCTAAATCTCACCAAAAGCCACTTGCCCATCCCTTTCTCCTAATCCCTTTCTCCTAATCCCCTTTCTCCTAATCCCCTTTCTAATCTTGTCACATTCCATTAGCAAAAGGTTTACCAAAACTTATGCTAACCTCCTCTTAGTCATCCTCCTTAGTCAACAAGGATTGCCACCTCTTGGCCACCTCTTGCAAATGCATTTAAGGATGCATTTAAGCCTTCCTTATCTTTCTTACATGCACTAATTATGCATTTAAGACCTTCTTATCCCTTCCTTGCCACCTCTTGGCCTTGGGCACATTTACCAAATTGTGCACATGCCCTCAAACTTTCAACTCAATCCTCCCTTGACACTTGTCAGGACACTTGTCCTTGACTCAACCCTAACCTTAGCCCTAACTCTGACTCATCCTTTTAAACCAAGCCCTTCCCTTTTCCTATAAATACCCTCACTTCCTAAGGCAAATCATCTTTCAACTCTCAAACTCAATAGCAAAGTTATAATGCCATTTTCATTCTAGCATAAGCATAAACTCATCATTTTAGATCATTTTCAAGCTTAAATCACATCTAAATTAGCTTAATTGGATTAACATAGATTCATTTCTTGTTTAATCAATCTTAGTTCATCTTTAGCTTTGCATATTTGTGTGTTCTTGAGGCCTTTGAGGCAAAATAGGTTCCTCATACCTATTTTGTGTCATTTTGGGTCTTCTTGATCCTCAAATCATCCTAATTTGCATGCTCCAAGTGCTTGAGTTTGCACACCCACATCCACCTATATCCAAGCATATCAAACGGTGCATGGGCGCATCCGTTTTAGGCTTAAACTGAGGTGGCTTTGATTTTAGTTTGTTTACCATTAAATTTGATTTGATTATATGCTATGACGTTTGTTTGTCTTTGGCCTTCAAAACAGGTTTAGGTGCACACTCAAATCCTAGTCTACACCATGATCTTTTTATATCATGGTGCGTTGCAAATGGGGGTGATCTAGGGCAAGGTTTTTTGCTCTTTTTTTTTCTTTTCTGCATGTGAGTCAGTCAGATGTGACCCTTACATATTCAAACATGTGATCCCTTATGGTCACATGGTGCATTTGGGAAATTTCATTTGTTTGTGGGTTCCTTAGCATCATTTCCACCTTGAATCCTTCGTGTGATGCTGGGGCAATCCTTGCATGATTTTTGTGTCAAACATGTGCAACGTTGGTGACAAGACCTTGAGTTTGTAGTAACTTTGGCAGGTCTTTGGTGTTGCTATATCAAACTAAGTACTCAAACTATATGGTGGTATTGTTGGATATTGTTAATGCATTGGGAATATTGTTGGATACATTTAATATATTTAATCACTACATTATCATGTTGAGTGATGTTGGAATTACTGATGTTGTCATTCATGTTTTGTCACTAATGTCAACATATGTTTCTATGAAGAGAACTGACTAGTTATTATAGTGTACGGAGACTATACAGATGATTTAGAATGTACGAACATAGTTATGTGTATAGGAAGATGTTGTGATCTTATATCTAAGATTTCATGATATAACATTGCATATTGGTTGAGTTACAGAAGATTTGGTGAAGACAGGTTACTAGACTGTGACAGTGGAAGCTGACAGAGTAAGTCTCTGATTTTTAGGTATATCTTACAGGTGATGAGGATTCAATATATGTGAGCTTAAGGGATGACAGATAGTGTACTGAAGAATGTTGATCTTAGCAAGGTATGGAAAGAAGGATGACATCAGTTGTGGCATGTGTTCTGGAGAAGACCTATTTGCAAGCTGACTTCAGAGTTGTAGTGTGTATCATGAATGGTGATCATGGATTTCAAATGTGGATCCTTAATTGTTAAGATATAATTGTTGTATACTTGTTTTAGATACCATATGTATCTTAGTAAGGAGTTATGTAATTATTTGTATATTAGGGAAGCCTAATTAGTCGACCTAATCATTTATTTTGTAATAGGATATATAAGTAAGATATTTTCTTTTGAAAAGACATGATAGAATGTATGTGATGTAAAAGAGAATTGTGGAAGTTTCGAGCTTGTATCTGCTAGATGTAGAGCAGAGAATAACTTATATACTTCATTGGAACTGATCAAGAAAAGACAGTTGCTATTAGATAGTTCAAGGATTGTATATTTCTTTACATACACTTGTATTACAAACAGTGAGTTCTGAAGGTGGACATAACCTTCTTTGGGTAGTGAGCCTACTTCTTTTCTTTACTCCTAACAGGGTCTATCCTGTAACAAGGACTATGTACTATAATGTTTTAAACAGCTCCTAACAGGGCTAGATCTTCTAACAAGGATACTATACTCTCACTACATCATTAGTGGGTGCTAATTCCCACCGGGGTTTTACCTTTGACGGGGTTTCCTCGACAACAAATATTGTGTTATTGCGTTGCCATTCATTGAGTTCATTTGATTTGATATTGCTGCTATTTAAAGTTTAAAGTTTAATAATCTGTCATACAACTGATTCACCCCCCCCCTCTCAGTTTTATTGGTGGAATTTTATTCCTAAAAATTGGTATCATAGCTACTGGTCCTTAGAGAGAAAGTTTAACAGCTTGAGGTGATCTTGGAGATGGCATTCTATAGGAAGGATAGTCCAAAATTTGATCCTGAAAACTTTGATAGTTGGAAGAACAAGATGCAAACTCATTTTCTATGTTTAGACATTGACTGCTAGATGATTACAAAGAATGAGGTAACCATGAAGACTGAGAATGAATTAGACAAAGCTACTGATGATGAAAAGTAGACATTTTCTTATAAAATGGTAGCAAGGGAAGCACTGATCAGCGCACTCTCTGAAGGAGAATTTACTGAGGTAAAAGACTTGGATTTAGCACACAAAATTTGGATAAGATTAGAAGCATTGTATGAAGGAGATAAGTTTACTAAGCAAGAAAAATTACAAAACTGGAAAACAAGAATGGAGAAGTTGCAAATGAAAGAAGATGAAAACATTAAGGCTTATGTACAAAGAGTTACAGAGGTTGTGATTGGAATTAGAAATTGTAGAGGTACTTATGAAGAGGAAGAAGTCATTGTGAAGATCCTTAGATCATTGACACCTTTTTACAAGACCAAAGTTCAGGCTATAGAAGAGATTATACCTTTGACTACAAACTTTAGCAGAGAAATGTTGATTGCAAAGTTAACTACCTTTGAAGCTGCAGAGTTGGGAGATTCTTTACCTAAAGTTGAAATAGCATTCAAGGAATCTACACACAAGAAGACAACATCTGGAATTGCGAGTTCCAGCAATGGTAATATAAAAGAAGAGCTTAGTGAGTATGTTGATGAATGGGAACAAATTCAAGAAGAAGAAAGAAAGCTATATGAACTTGTTGCCTTGATTGCTAGAAGAGAAAAAAGAGGTAAGGGTAAATTTGAAGGAAAGCTACCTTTGAAATGTTTTTCATGCAATAAGATAGGTCACTTTGCATCTAGATGTCCTACAAGAGTTCCTAAGCACAAACCTAAGTTTTTCAAGCTCAAGTACTCAAAGGAAAATGAATGTTATTATGCTAGTGAAGGTATCTCTGATGATGATGATTGTGATTATGAAGAGATTATTTATTGCTATTAAAGATGAAAAACTAGTACATGAGGAAAAATCCTTAGTATCACATCTTGATAAGAAATCTGAATGGGTTATAGACAGTGGTTGCTCACATCATATGACTGGAGACAAAATAAAATTTGTTAAACTAATGAAGTATGATGGTAGTGTTGTGAGATTCAAAGACAATGTTCCTAAACCTATCATAGGAGTAGGATCTATTTCTTTGGATGGAAGGAATAATACTAACAATGTATTTCTTGTTGATGGACTTAATCATAGCTTGTTGGGTATTGGACAACTAATGGACATAGGATATCAATTAAAGTTCATTGATGGGAAAGGTTTTATCAAAAGTAAGACAAGAAACTTGATTGCAACTGGTACTAAATCTAGAGGTAATGTATTTGAGTTAAATACATTTGAAGCTTCTTGTTTTGTTATGAAGATAGATGACAGTTAGTTATGGCATAGAAGATTTTGTCATGTTAATTTTGATAATATTGTGAAGGCCAGCTTGACTAATGTAGTGAGAGACCTACTAAAAATTGTAAAACCATCTAACACTGTGTAGAGAATGTGTTATGGGAAAATGGACTAGAAGTAGCTATAAAAGTAAATCATATACAAAAAAAGGAAAGTTAGATCTGGTACATATATACCTATGTGGACTTGCAAGGACAAGATCATACTATGGTGAAAGGTACTTTATACTTTTTGTTGATGACTTTTCTAGAATGATGTGGATCACTTAATTGAAAGTAAAATCAGAAGCATTTGACAAATTCAAGATATTCAAAGTAAAGGTAGAGAATGAATCAGGCTTAAAGATAAAATGTCTAAGATCAAACAAAGGTAGAGAGTTTACTTCAGATCTATTCAATTTATATTGAAAAGAGCATGGAATATAAAGATAGACTTCTACTCCTAGGACTCCACAACAAAATGGGATAGCAGAGTGAAGAAACATAACAATATTGGATGTTGCTAGGACAATGTTACTAGAAGGAAATGTATCCCATGTGCATTGGACAGAAGCTATTGGGACAACAATATACACATTGAACATAATTCAAGTCAGAGAAGGTACAAATAAGACTCCTTATGAATTGTGGTTTAATCATACTCCTACTTTAAAATATTTCAAAATATTTGGTAGTAAATGTTACATCAAAAGAGATGATGAAATAGGGAAATTTAATGCGAGAAGTGATGAAGGAATTTTCCTTGGTTATTCTACTAAAAGAAAGTCTTAAAAATGTTTTAACTTAAGATTAAGGAAGATGATTGAAAGTAACAATGTGAAGATAGATGAAAATTTCCAGATACAAGAGAGAACTTATGACTGTAATCAAAATACAAAGATCAAGGAGGCCACCACTACAGAAGAAGAAGAACTTGTTGAGACTAAATGTGAAATTGAGACTTGTGATGGTGACACAAATGAGGCTACTGAGATTCCTAAGACCTTAGGTATGTTAATAAAAACATCCTAAAAATCAAATTATTGGTAATACAAGTCAAGGAATAATGACTAGAACAAAGACAAGGGAAGAAATTTGTTTTATTTCTCAAGTTGAACCAAAGACTACTAATGAAGCTTGTAGAGATGAATCTTAAATCAAAGCTATGAAGGAAGAGTTAGATCGAATAAAGAAAAATAACACTTGGGAATTGGTTCCTAGATCTAAAGACAAAAATGTGATAGAAACTAAGTGGGTTTTCAAAAACAAAATGAATGAAGAAGGAATTGTTGTAAGAAACAAAGCAAGATTAGTATGAAAAGGTTATTCACAACAAAAAGATAGATTTTGAAGAGACATTTGCTCTTGTTTCTAGGATAGAAGCTGTGAGATTATTTCTAGTTTATGTTGCACATAAGGACTTCAAGGTATATCATATGGATGTGAAATTTTCATTTTTAAATGGGGATCTTGAAGAGGAAGTATACATAGAACAACCTAATGGATTTCCCTTATCCGAAGATGAAGACATGGTGTGAAAGTTGAATAAGGCACTGTATGGACTAAAGCAAGCACCAAGGGCTTGGTATGCAAGGTTAGACAAGTACTTACTTTGCCTTGGATTCAGAAAAGGTAATGTTGACAATAACTTGTATTTAAGAACTAGTGAAGATGGAATTCTGATAATAGAAGTTTTTGTTGATGATATTATCTTTGGAGGAAATGATGAAATGTCTAAGAAATTTTCTAAAGAAATGGAGAATGAATTTGAGATGCCCATGATAGGTGAAGTGAAATTCTTTCTTGGACTGCAAATAAATCAGAACAAGAATGGGATTTTTATTTCTTAGACTAAGTATCTTAAAGAAATGTTGAAAAAGTTTGGAATGGAAGATTTTAAACCAGTTGGTACACCCATGGTGACTGGTCATAAACTAACAAATAATGATGAGACAAAGTTTTTTTTTCATACTAAGTATAGATCAATGGTTGGTGGATTACAATACCTGACTCACTCTAGACCAAATATTGCTAATGTTGTTGTAATTGTGGCTAGATATCAGACAAATCCTAAAGATACACACCTAGCTGTTGTAAAAAGGATATTTAGATATCTGAAAGGAATAATGGAATATGGCTTATGGTATGATAAAAATGATGACTTTGAACTACATGCTTATACTAATGTGGATTGGGTAGGAAACATTGATGACATGAAGGGTGCTAGTGGAGGTGCATTTTTCCTTGGGAAAAAGTTGGTTTTATGGTTAAGTAAAAAGCAATATTGTATAGCTCAATCCACTGCCAAATCTAAGTATGTTGTTGCTGCAATTAACTGCACTCAAATTGTTTGGATGAAACAAATGCTGAAAGATTATGGAATAACTTTTATTGAACCAGTGGTCATCCATTGTGATAACACTAGTACAATAAACATGTCAAAGAATCTTGTGATGCTCTCTAAAAATAAGAATATTTGTATTAAGTATCACTTCTTGAGAGACAAGGTAGCAGAGAAGGAAATAAGGTTGGAATACATTAGCATAAAAGAACAGATAGAAGACATCTTTACAAAACCATTGCCAAAAGGTTCCTTTGAGTATCTCAAAGGTATGCTTGGAGTGCAGACCCCTCCTAGTGAGAATTAAATGATGCGTGAATGCATCAGTCTAGAGGTTTTTAGAGCCTTATCATGTTCTGGACTTGATGTATGGATCTACTCCTCAAAGGAAGTGATTGTTGAAAATATTTGTTGTAGACAGTTGATGACTTATGGCACCCTTTGCCATTGTTGTCAAAGGGGTAAAGAGACCTATGTGAAAATCCTACGGGAAAGAGACTATGTGATAAAAGTACCAAGAAAATACTTTTGGGTTGATGAATTTTCCCATATGTTTCCATCAATGCCAATGAGGGAGATTATTGGATATTTCTAATGCATTGGGGAGATTGTTGGATACATTTAATATGTTTAATCACTACATTATCCTTTTTGAGTGATGTTGGAATTACTATTATTGTCATTCATGTTTTTTCATTGATGTCAACATATGTTTCTACGAAGAGAACATGCTAGTTATTACAGTATACGGAGACCGTACGGATGATTCAGAACGTGCGAACATAGTTATGTGTACAAGAAGATGTTGTGATCTTATATCTAAGATCACATGATATAACATTGAATATTGGTTGAGTTACAGAAGATTTGGTGAATATTGGTTACTGGATTGTGACAGTGGAAGTTGACAAAGTAAGTCTCTGAGTTTTGGTTATATCTTACAGGTGATGAGGATTCAGTGTATGTGAGATTAAGGGATGACATATAGTGTACTGGATAATATTCATTGATCTTAGAAAGGTACAGAAAGAAGGATGATGTCAGTTGTGGCGTGTGTTTTGGAGAAGACCTATTTGGAAGCTGACTTCAGAGTTGTAGCATGTATCACGAGTGGCGAGCATGGATTTCAAATGTCGGTCCTTAATTGTTAAGATATAATTGTTATATACTTGTTTTAGATGCCATGTATATCTTAGTAAGGAGTTATGTAATTATTCGTATATTAGGGAAGCCTAATTGGCCGACCTGATCATTTATTTTGTAATAGGGTATATATGTAAGATCTTTTCTTTTGAAAAGACATGGAAGAATGTATGTGATGTAAAAGAGAATTGTGGAAGCTATGAGCTTGTGTCTGCTGGATGTAGATCAAAGAATAACTTATATACTTCATTGGAACTGATCAAGCAAAGATAGTTTCTATCAGACAGTTCAAGGATTGTGTATTTCTTTACATACACTTGTATTGTGAACATTGAGTTCTAAAGGTGGACATAACCTTCTTTAGATAGTGAGCCTGGGTAGTGAGCCTACTTCTTTTCTTGACTCCTAACAGGGTATGTCCTCTAATAAGGACTATGTATTGTAATGTTTTAAATAGCTCCTAATAGGGCTAGATCTTCTAACAAGGATACTATACTCTCAGTACATCATTAGTGGGTGTTAATTCCCACTGGGGTTTTACCTTTAACAGGGTTTCCTTGACAACAAATATTGTGTTATTGTGTTGGCATTCATTAAGCTCATTTGATTTGATATTGCTTCTATTCAAAGTTTAAAGTTTAATAATCTATCATACAACTGATTCAACCCTTTCCCCCCACTCAGTTGTTTCCCCCCACTCAGTTGTATTGGTGGATTGTTATTCCTGATAGGTATTTCATTTCAAAGTACCCCACACTCAAGATTCAAAAAGATCCTATCCCCATCAAACTCCCAACAAAAAAGAAAAATCAAATCATACCTAAATCCAATCAAAATCAATTCATAATCCAAAAATCTAGAAATCAAGATTCTAAATATCCCCCAAAGAATCCAAAACCCAAAGGGTTCAATCCAAAAGGAAAATTCCTTTGTAATCCCGTGAAATTTTTTATTCCTTAATCTTCAAGGATAAGGTTGTGCAAATGAACCCCTTTATAGCCCTCCTAGCCCCTATAAAGGACCCCTCCAAAGCCCTTTCTTTCCCTTCTGCCTCCCGATGACCCTTTTTAACCCTCTGTATTTATTTTTATGTCCTGAATGTAATTTGAATGTCTTCTAGCCTTTTCATGCCTTCCTTTCCTTCTGGGGCATCTTTTCTTTTCGAGATGCTGCTTGTGACCCTTTTTCTTTCCCTACTGCCCTCTCAAGGGGGCATCACCCAATCTAACTCCCCTCTCCATAGTCTAGAGAAACTTCATTGCCTTTTAATTCTTTGTGTCATCTATTATTTTAAACATCTTCAAAATAATGTTATCCTAACACTATGTCGAAGAGGGGAAAATGTAGACACATAAATTTGATTACACAATTAAGTAATCTAATTATCTTTTTACAGGACATTATTAATTAAATATTTAATATTTAATTGGTTAATGCCACCTTCTAGTTAATTAATCTAATTAATTAGCTATAGTATAATTAATCTAATGACAATCCACAACCATTTAATTAATTAAATCCCCTTCCTCTATTAATTTAAATAAATATCTTTAAATTAATTCATAAATCCCCTTTTCCCCCTCTTGATTAAATAATCTCATTTAATCAATTAAATCACATGGTTCCTAACCTAACCTATCCTAACCACTTGACCCATGAACCTAACTCAACCCAGCCATTCATACATACTAATCCACTTTTAATTAATTAATCATCCTTATTAGCTAATTATCCCTCCACTCATTCTCTCTCCTCCCATCACATCCTCCTAATTCTCCCACTTGTCCACTAATCCACCCCTAATCCTACCCTAATCATTTGCACAACCTTAATCATGAGGATTAAGAAATCCTAACTCTCTCCTAAGTCAACCCTCATGTCACGTCTCTCAAATCCCCAACCATAAGAATTTAAGGTTGACTTAAATGCTCTTACACATCTCTTACACACTCCATCTCCCTCTCACATTCTTGTCCCCTCTCACATTCTCCAAAATGGTCACATTCCCCCATCTTCCCTATCCCCTCTCCTTGTGACACTTTTCACAATGAGAGACATTTCAAGAAGCACAATCCATGTGCTCTCTTTCAAATGCATCCTAACCATTCTTAACCTTTGCATCTTGACTATCCATTTCACTTCCCCTTGGCCTATAAATTGAACCCTTCTCCCTTCACAAATTCATCCACCATCTAGAGCAAAGTTACCATGCTATTTTGAGAGAAAAAATCCATGTCCATACCCTCATTATGCCAATATATCTGCTCACACATTGAAGCTTTTAGAAAGTTATTGAGCACACATCCCTCCATTGGACCAAATCTATTCAACAAAAAGAGGCTTCACATTGGGGTTTTGCAAGGTTTTCACTCTCTAATATTGGTTTTAAGTCTTTATTTGTGGTCTAATCTTAAGTGTTAGTCTATTTGTTTTTTTTAATGCTTCCATTCCTTAGTATTCCTTAAACATTACATTTTAGGTGATACATCTTTCTCTTTGAGATATTTTCTTTGATCCATACCTATTCTAATCACTTCTTGATTTAAATTGTTAATCTCTTCTTTAATTCTTTATTTTTCTTTGACTATATCTTTGAAGTGTGCCTTATTCCACTTTAGAGTTCTTTGCTTGATTATTTTTCATTTCGTGTTAAAACAATACATTTTGAAACCCTCAATCAATTCCTCTTTCCACCAATTTTCAAAAGGGCCTACAAAATCCGCATCTTGCAACTACATCTTCTCAAATTTGAAAGGATAATTTTTTGCTTTCAGTTCTTCCTCAATTTCCAATAGCACCGAGAAATGATAAGAACCTCCATTAGACTTTATTGTTTCTTTAAGATTATTTTGAAATGATCCTAAGTTACCTTTGAAGAAACATCTGTGACAACCCCATAATAGGTAATAATAATCATGCCAAAGCTTCTCCTAGGAATAGTGTATTCAAAGTAAGTATTATTTTCCCTATCATGAAGTGTATTTAAATTGTCAACCCAGGGACGTATACTTGAAATGAGACAACATGGTTTGTGCACTAAGTCTCTCATGGAGTCACTTTACTTAAGTTGCAGGAAGCAAAATACATGAAATGAATTTATACTATTGCTACAGGAAAGTAAATACACACAACTACTAAGTGAAAATGATGCTGACAACTATAAGTTGAATTTTAACCTATTCTATCAACCCAAAGCATTCACTATGATTATCTCTGCAGGTGCTGGAGGAACATACACGGGTTATAATGCTATAGGAGAGAATAGTGAATTCTACTTGAAAAGCTAAAAATGCTTAAACTACTTACTCTATTCTACTCTAATCCACATCCCAAGTGGGCCCCCTTGGTCGACTTGTGCTAGATATTAACACAGAATATAACTCAAAATAAATCCTTCATTGTATTTCCAAAAAAACTAATTACATCATATAAAACAGTACACAAAACTAAAAGAGTAACTTTGCTTCTAGTTATAACAATAATACAATCATCTGACTAACTTGATTTCTAACAATCATATCCCTTTATACAAAGGATTTATATTTATTTGAACATAAAGATAAGGTATGACTAATTCATGCTATAAAGAAAGGAGAATGCAACAGCCCATGAGAGAATATCATAAAGACTGAACAACTGCTTCAATAGAATATTGACTGCAGAGGAAATATAGCATAAGTATGTTCCTATATTCCCTAAAAGGACCATTCATGCATGTTTCACGGTTTCATAATGGTTCTCCTCATCATGATTGAAACTTCATTGCTTCTTCATCAATGTTGTCGATCCACTCTCCAATCGTTCCTCTTTCCCTAGCAGGTTAGTAGCACATGCATATATATTCAAGTATTCAACCATTCCACTTAATCCAAATATTAGGACATACATTCAAACAATTATATGAAATACTATAGCATATATATAATATTTAGCAAGGTATATCAACTACCATCAACCCATAGGTTTTGTGGATTTGACTGTACTTATAACATGTACATAAGTTCAAGTACTTAAAAGACACAAAAAAAATGTTTTGGGAATGTCTAAAATAGAGCATAAAGCAGTATAAAACAAAGACAAATTATTGCCCCATCATCTACCCCCTACAAGCATAATGCTTGTCCTAAAGTATTGCACTTCTTAGCAATTCCCCTGAACTCTCCAACCTCTGTCTTTCCTCTCTATTTGCTTTTGAAAGTGAAATAGAACCCTGTGGTTCTTTCCTAGTAGTCCATCCTATAGTCTTCCTGTAGCTGGTCCAATTTTGTAGATTAATGTCATACAAAGGCCATAGAAGCATTGGTGGTTGGAAAGCCAAGGGACACCAAAGCTCATGCCAGATTTGCCTTCCCAACTGCATGTATTTAGGTGCCCAATTAATTATTGCCTCCAAGTTGAGAGGAGTATGTGGTTCAGACTTCTTAAAAGCCTCTAGCAACATGTTCCATCTATTTTTGACACCAGCTAGGGCTCTCTAAAATATGAAATAAGGGATCCCTTGATACTCTTAGTAGACTTTTTCTCTGACAATAAAAATTATGTCCCTAGTTTTTGTTTTTGTATTCACTTAAGTGAGACTGAACCAGTCCTTGAGTAGAACATTGGGCATACTACATTCAACCCTTAAGGGTAACTATTCTGATCTTTCTTGATCCCTATAATTATCTAATTGCATGTCATAATTAGTTTCATTATGCATCCATGACATCAAGGATTTTAGATGTATGTCTCCAATGTAAAGAAAGGGATTTCAATCAGTCTCCTTGGAAATGATGAAGTTGTGGAGATACAGTTCACAAAGCAAGTTTTGTTGCCAAATAGGAAGGTTCTGGTATAAACCATAAAATTCTTGAGCTATCCTAAACTCAGACTCTTTATCTTTGATATTCATCATCAATTGGAACAAGAGAAATTTCTCTTTCAAGAAAATGACATATACTCTAGGAGGAGGCTTGCAAGCTATGATTTGGTCAACCTGATTTAAAGCATGGTCCATCTTCTATTTCTATTTCTCCATTTTCTCTTTCAAGTCATCTATTTCCTCTTTTTGATCATCAATCTCTTTTTGCATCTTATTTCTCTCTTCTTTCCATAGAGTCTTCTTAAAAACAAATTGAATGTACAAACTGAAAAGAGTGGACTATAGAGTAGGTGGGCCAAACTCTTATGGCTGAGTCTTTTGCCTTTTCTTTTCACTATAGACCTACTTTAAGTAATTAGTGAACCAAGTTCTCCTAAAAGTTACAATAGCATTTCAAAAACAAGAGTGAGTTGATGGTTGACACAACTGAGGTTCTTCCTGATTATCTTCTTGAACTCCTTGATGAATTTCTCCATATTCACTCTGATGTGTGGGAGGCTCATTATCAAGTGAATCATTTAAATTCTAGGGAAGATCTGGAACATTTGGTTAAACTGGGGAACTATCTGAAACATAATCAATATGGGGTTTTGCGGTAGGTTTTTCTGAGGAAACAAATTGGCTATCTAGAGGAACTTGTGGAATTTTCCCTCCGATTTGAGAACTTCTTCGCAAGGGAGTCTCCATAACCTCTACAGTTTTCTTTTTAATAGTTTTCTTTGATCTCTCTACTGCAGGAGTAGTTGTTGCAGGAGCCAAATTCCTTTTCTTACTTCTTGAAACTGTAGGGTTTTGGGGTTCATTCTTAGGAACTGAAGTTCCTTTACCAATCTTTCTTTTTCCTTTCTTTTGGAAATATGTAGGTTCATTTTCCTTAAGATTTTTAGGTTCTCCTTCTTGGGTAGTTGTTTTAGCAGCTGGCTCAGAGGGAGTTTCACTCTCATTAATAGGTTGTTCAATAGGTTCATTTTGAGGTTGCAAGGTCTTGACCCAAAAAAATTCATCCCATGTCTAGGGAGACACATCTATAAGAGATCTTTCAACTAGTAATTTAACTAGGGCATGGTGGGAAACAAAATTTATTTTTCCTTTCTGGGTTTCTTCAGCACTAATGCTTAGCATATTATATAGAAAATTTGGAATGTTTACTAGATAATTATGTGTGATATAGCTAAGAAATTTAAAATGGTGTGCATACAAACGGGAAAACCTTCCTTCACAGGTGAGGTACCTTATAATATGCAATGCCAGCTTATTGAATGGGGTAGGAAGTGACATGTGCTTGCAACCCTATTTGTTCACCTCCAACGGAAGGTCTGAAGGAAGAGTGAACTGAGCTCGAGATGACCTAGCATTGTGTTCATTAGGATAATGCTCCCCTATTGCGAGCAACCTGGTCACTTCTCCAATGTGTTCCTCTATTGCCAAAATTCATCAAACCCCATACATTTTCCTCTCCTTCCTCAAATGTTTTCATAAATTCGGTAGCTACTTCCTTGCCAAATTTTGTCAACTTTAAAAAATACCCAAGCCATCCACAAGAATGGAATCTTTGGATTGCTTCTATATCAATGAGCAGAATGGTATGGACAACTAGCTCATGATGCATCAACTACCCTCCCATTGTTCCAAATTCTTTCTCTAAATTCCTTCTTCAATTTGCCAATTTACAACTATTCTTTGCTCTGAAATTTCCTAATTTCTTAATTCCTTTTGAAATACCCTGAAACTAAGCTCCTAACTGCACTTCAAACTATAGATTTCCTTGTAATCTCTATGTTGCATTTTTTAAAAATGAGCAATAATAGCACTTTACGGCAAGGAATTATAGCTTTAAATGAAATTAACTTCCACATAACTTAATTATGTCACCTTAGGGTTACCTCTTGCTAAGTACGAAAAATAAAAGGACTTAATGAAATAGAACATAAGTACAAATTTGAACTGACAAACAATCTCGCTAGGAATGATGGGTACAACAATAGTGACTTAATAAATTAATACACTTCCCTATCCCCTATAAAATAAAGACAAGTGTCCACACTTGTCATACTTAGCAAGAGGTAGGAAACTGGCGTAATGCCAAATTATAAATATATGCAGTATTAGATATAATTATTAAAATGTGTGTGCTAAAAGTGGAAAAGATTGAAGAGTTGTACCTCTCATTATGTTGTCAAATGTGCTAGAAGGTGATGAGAGTGAAATGTGTCATCAAAGGAATGAATGTTGTGGATGTATGCATCAACTGATGTGGCAATTATTGAAAACATAGAAATATAGAAAATGTGATGACATGGAGGATGTGTGGGTGGAAGGTAGAGAAGTGGAGTGGGTTGGAAAGAAGAATTTATAAAGTGAATGGAGAATGGAACTTCAATAGAAATGAAGTGTTTATTATGAGCATACTCGAAGGAACTTTAGGTTGAAGCTACAAGAAGGTTGGTACCTTCTGCTATAGGAAGTATTGTCTGTTGTGCTTGTGGAATAGTGTCTCTAAATTGCTGCATGAAATCATTCTTGGTCTGGGGTTGATGGTATAAACATATTTGATGACCAATAGTTTGAAATGAATGGGATCAATTGTTGTCATTTGGACTACTCCATTATCAAAGACATGATCTATCTCATATGGTCCTAACCACCTTGTTTGTAATTTGTCTTGTATTTCTTGAAATCTTGAATCAAATAGTAGTGCCCAATCACCTACTGTAAATTGTTTATTCTTTATGTGGGAGTCATGCCATTTCTTCCTCCATTTCTTCCTCTATTTTTGGACTATCGTTGTGTTGCAGGAAGATCAATGTTTAGCTTTAGGGAAGTACGCAATGTTTTATGCTCAAATTCAATGGGCAACATGGTTGCTTTCCCATAGAGAAATTCAAATGGAGTGAATCTTGTTGTTGTATTCCATGTGGTTTTGTATGCCCAATTGCTTCTTAAAGGTGGCTTCTCTAGTCATGACGGTTGAGTTACACTATTTTTGTGAGTATTGCTTCAGTTTCTTTGTTGGTGACTTACGCCTGACCATTAGCTTGTGGATGGTAGGGACTGGACTTCTTGTGTATGATGTTGTATTCATTCATTAGTTTTTTGATCAAGTTGGATGTGAATTATGCTCCTTGATCTGTTACTAGCTCTCTCGACACACCATAGTGGGTGAATATTTCTTCATACAGGAACTCTGCTACTTTGTTATCATAGGCATGCTTCATTGCCTTTACTTTGACCCATTTGGTTACATAGTTTGTTCATACCAGAATGTATGACTTTCCATTAGATGGAGGGTCTATAGGACCAATAAAATCGATGCCCCATTTATCAAATGGTGTGACAACCACTTGTAGATGTAGAGGCATTTCATCTGATTTTGTAGGACAACCCATCCATTGGCATTTATCACATTTCCTAGTATAATTGGTCACATCTTTATGAAGTGTGGGCCAGTAATAACCCATTGCCAATATTTTCATAGTTGTCCTTTTAGATGCAAAGTGTCCTCCACAAGGCTTATCATGACAAGCATGGAGGATGTCATAAGTTTCATGTTCACATACACACCTTCTCAAGACTTGGTCTGGACTAGTATAGAATAATGTATTATCAATCCAAGAAAATTGAAAACTTTTCTCAATGAGTAGTTTTCTTTCCTTAGGAGAGAAATGTGTAGGCATCTTGTTAACTACGAGGTAGTTGGCTATATTAGCATACCATAGGTTCTTGAAAACAATATGGAAAAAATGTTCATCAAAGAATGTATCATCTATCACAAAGGTATCAACATCATCATTATGGAGTCTTGATAAATAATCAACCACAACATTTACTTTACCTAGCTTGTCAATTATTGTCAGATCAAAATCCTGTAAAATAAATAGCCATCTTTCTAACCTACCTGAAATGACAAATTGTTCATAAGATATTTTATGGTTGCATGGTCAGTATGAACAAAGATTGGATATCTTGTTACATAATGACAAAATTTATTCAAAGCATAGACAACTGCCAATAATTCTTTTTTTGTGACTGTATAATTTAGCTCTAGTCCATGTAAACTTTTGTTGATATAGTAAATTGCATTTTCAAGGTTATTTGATTTATGGCCTAAGATGAATCCTATTGCTTAATTAGAAGCATCAGTATGTATATGGAATGGTAAAGACCAATATGGCCCTCTAAGTACTGGTGTTGTTGTAAGAAGGGACTTGAGCTATAGGAAAGATTCTTCATAGGTTGGTGTCCATGTGAACTCAACCTCTTTTGTAAGAAAGGTGTATAGTGGATTGGCTATTTGACTAAAATTTTAAATGAAACATCTATAATAACCAACATGTCCTAAAAAGGATCTAACATCTTTTTTCTTAGTAGGTGTAGGCAGTGTAAGAATTACCTCAATTTTTGTAGGGTCCACTTGTATGCCAACTTCTAAGATGAAGTGTCCTAACACAACTCCTTGCGTCATCATGAAACATTTTTCACTGTTCAGGGAAAGATTGTGTTCTTTACATCTGATTAACACTTTTTCCAAGTTTTCCAAAGCTTCTTCAAAAGTAACATCAAATGTGGTGAAATCATCCATATAAATTTCCATGCAGTCATGTGAGATATCAACAAAAATGTTGATTACAACCATTTGAAAAGTTGTTGGAGCATTACATAAACCAAAAGGTAACACATAATATGCATATGTTCCCCAAGGACATGTAAAATTTATCTTTTCTTGATCCTCTGGAGCAATGCTAATCTGATTATATCTGCTATATCCATTAAGAAAAGAGAAGTACTTTTTACCAGCTAAGGTATCTAAAACTTGATCAATGAATGGAAATGGAAAATGATCTTTCTTTGTTGCATTGTTCAGTTCTCTATAATCTACAAACCCATTTACTATCTGAAATTGGATAAATAAAACTAGCATTCAATAGTTTTTGTAGCTCAGTCTTTACAATTTCTCTTAAGACTGGGTTAATTCTTCTCTGAGGTTAGTGGAGTGGTGGACTACCTTCATTGATGTAAATTCTGTGTGTACAAATTTTTGGGCTCAATCCTTTCTTATTTCCATAGTCCCAAGAAAAAGCTTTTTCATGTTTACAAAGGAGTTGGGTTAACAATGTTAATTATTGTGGTGGTAATTTATTGTTAACATGAAGATTGTGGCCAGGTGAGAGCTCCACATTAGTTGTCAGTTCAAGCATTGATATCTCATATATAGGGCTTGTAGATATCTCATAGGGTAGCAATTGATGGATAATATCAGGTTCGACTGGAAGAACATAGTTTTCATAAGTAGACAACTACAGAACAAAGCCTTCAAAGATATCTTTTACTGTGACACAATCATTAGTAAGGATGCTTTGAATCACATCATCATATTCTTGCAGTTTCATGAAGGAATTTTTGTGTAACATCATTAGTTGAGCAACAAATTTTAGTTCTTCTTCCTCATCTCCCAAATCTAGCCAAATAGGAGTACTTAAATCTAGTTGTGGTTGGGTTGGAGGATATAATGCTAACTTCTTAATTGTTTGGTCATCTAAGATTGTCATGTTACCTGATCTGCAACTGATATTAGCATCACTTGTGGCTAACCTAGGTTATCCAAGGATAACTAGATAGCCAACAAGAGTTACCTTGGGTGATAATATCATGAAGTCAATATGATACTCCCAAGAATCCAATGTAACTACTATATCTTCTATTATGCCATCTGCAGTGACAGTGGAACTGTCTGCAAGTTGTAAGACTTTTGGAGTGGTCCTTAATCCCTCTATACTCAACCTATGCATAGTATCCTTAGTCATAACATTAATAGCAACACCCAAATCTATTAGAGCATTTTTGACAGACTGGCCATTAATTATAATATTAACAACTAGGATTTCAGGATCAGAGTACTTTGGAATGACTATCTTTCCCAACATAATATTTGCAAGTTGACCTATAACATGTACTATTTGGGGATCCTTTTTCTTTCATCTAGGCTTCTTGAGATAGGCTTCCTTAATGACTTTCTCATAGATAGGGACATCTTTAATAGCTTGAAATTTTGGAATCTGTATATGCATATTCTTTTAATTGGTTAAGGATATCAAATGGTGTTTCTTCTTAGGGTATAGGTTTGTTCGTCCTAAGCCTTTGAGGGAAAGGTGGATTAACTGAGGTATGAACATTAGTTTGACTTGATATATTAGTTGGTGGGACTGTATTTGGCATAGTAGTTTCTGGAAGTGGTGCTGATGTTGCAGGAAGGTCTAGGACTTCCTTCCATTATAACATGAGGTTCTAATGTATGTAGAGTAGTGCCAGATCTTAAGTGAATATCAGTTATTTATAATGCATAAGTAGGGTATTGTTGAGCATCATTAGCATACACTAGTTGTTGTTGTTTCTTGTTATTAGGATTGGGTTGTGGTTGAGCAGGTAATTGTGTTGGCCTTGGAGGACTTGTGGTTGCAGGAGGTGGCATAAGTGTTAATTGAGACACTTGAGGTGGTAATGATTGATAATTAGGATTTTTATTAGGCTATTGTTGGGGTCCTTTCCACTAGTCATATGGTTTCCAATTCCCCTTTGGTGGTTTCCATTGATTTTGAGGTTGTAGCCAATGGCTATGTTGTGAATTAAACCACTGGTTCTAATGAGCATTAGGCCATGCATTGTTCCAAGCAGGTTAGGAGACCTAAGAAGGATATTGAAAATTCTGGTTCTGCCTTTGGTTATTAAAAAGATTGCAAAGGGTCCTGAGGCATACCTTGTCTTGGGACCTATGGCTGACATTGAGAAACAAAAAATACTTGCTTATCCTCTCCTCTTTTATTGAACTCAGTAGGAAGGTGTTAGGTCTCCAAATTCACCACCAACTTGCACCGACAATCCTTCTTTTGTTGCCGACGGTGAGGGTAGTACTCAACTAGCTTTGCTTCAACATTTTCATGCTTCTTTTTGGCCAGAATTGTGTCTAGGTGTGTAGAAACATCATTGATAATGTCTTGTTTGAAATATGATAGTAAGTTTGAGAATTCCATCTTAGATATGCCAGAACTATTTCCTTTAGCAAGGGTCGGTCGAAATCCTCTGCCCTTTTTTACTATTGATCTTGAATAGTTAAGGTATATTTTCTTAAGATCATCCCAAGAAGATTTAGATATGTCTCTTCTAGCCATAAGGTCTAGTGCTTCAAGATAGTTGTCATTTACCCCCCTCGAGAAAATGAGTTTTTATGAATCCTCCTGCAACACATGTTGAGGATTCTTCTACGGATTGTACAAGAAGAGTGAAATGTAATATTCCAAAGTTTCATCTTCCTTTTGTGACATCTAAAAAATGTCATCTCCTCTCAAGTCACCCCCTTTACAATACTCTTTATACTTTTGCAGAAATAGAGTATCTCATTCCAATTAGTTGTTGCATTAGCCCCTAATCCCATAAACCATCTTAGGGCTGACTCCTTTAATGTTTTCAGAAACAACTTGAGTTTGTGACTATCAGTGTTGTAGTCAAAGATTCGATAAATAATGTCAAACTCAGATAGAAAGGTGTCGGGGTCTTCGATGATTAGGCCATAGAACTTTGGAAGTGCAGAAATGGGTATGCTTTTGAGATTAGCATTATTTATAAGGCTAGAAAGAGGAAATGGAAAGGTAGGTTGTGCCATTACTATAGGTACTTGGGAGTGAAGTTGCGGCTGGAAAATGACAATAGCTAGAGGATTATTAGAAACAGGTGCACTTGGGGTGGAATTATCAAGAAAACCAGCCAAAATTTTGAATAAAAGGTTGAAGGTCAAATGGATCAAAAGGGTCTTCTATAGATGAAGATGCTGAAGGAAATTTTGGTTTTGCATCAATAAAAGGTAGTTCAACTTCTCCAAATTCTTTGTTCATGTTAATAGGTTCTCTTGGAAGGAATCTTCCATAGAAATCTCATCTTCTTCCTCTTCGATGCATGCAAGTAGTTGGATGAACTTGTGAAGCAAGTTCAAGACTACAAACTACTATCTATAAAATAGGGAACTATTGAAAATGACTCAATAAGCTTCTCAGCTTGACACCATCCCCGACAATGGCACCAAAAATGAACAACCCCATAACAGGTAATAATAATCATGTCAAAGCTTCTCCTAGGAATAGTGTATTCAAACTAAGTATTGTTTTCCCTATCATGAAGTGCATTCAAATTATCAACCTAGGGACGTATACTTGAAATGGGACAACATAGTTTGTGCACTAAGTCTCTCATGGAGTCACTTTACTTAAGTTGCAGGAAGGAAAATACATGAAAGGAACTTATACTATTGTTGTAGGAAAGTAAACACACACAACTACTAAGTAAAAATGATGCTGAAAACTATAAGTTCAATTTTAACCTATTCTAGCAACCTAAAGCATTCACTATGATTATCTCTGCAGGTGTTACATGAACATACACAGGTTATAATGTTACATGAGAGAACAATGAATTCTACTGGAAATGTTGAAAATGCTTAAACTACTTACTCTATTCTACTCTAATCCACCTCCCAAGTGGGCCCCCTTCATTGACTTCTAACTATTAACACATAATATAACTCAAAATCACTCCTTCATTGTATTTCTAGAAAAAATGATTACATCATCATAAAATAGTACACAGAACTAAAAGAGAAACTTTTCTTCCAATTATAACAACAATAGAATCATCTGACTAACTTTATTTCTAACAATCATATCCCTTTATATAGAGGATTGATATTTATTTGAACATAAAGATACGATCTAACTAATTCATGCCATAAATAAAGGAGAATGTAATAGCCCATGACAGAATATCATAAAGACTAAACAACCACTTCAATAGAATATTGACCGCAGAGGAAATATAGCATAAGCATGTTCCTATATTCCGTGAAATGATCATTCCTTCAATTCATCAGGCATGTTCTGCAGTGTCATAATGGTTGTCCTCATCTTGATTGAGACTTCATCACTTCTTCATTAATGTTGTCGATCCACTCTCCAGTCACTCCCCTTTCCCTAGAAGGTTAGTAGCACATGCATATATATTCAAGTTTCAACCATTCAACTTAATCCAAATATTAGGACATACATTTAAACAATTATATGAAATACTACAACATATATATAATATTTAGCAAGGTATGTCAACTACTATCTACCCATAGATTTTGTGAATTTGACTGTACTTATAGCATGTACATAAGTTCAAGTACTTAAAAGACACAAAAAAATGTTTTGGAAATATCTAGAACATAGCATAAAGCAGTATAAAACAAAGACAAATTATTGCCCCATCAATCTATCTAATTTTTATGCAATGTTGTTGAGACCTAACCTTCTATTATTCCATGTAAAACTACCATTCATAGTTGCGATTTCCATTAGGATTGAATTTTGAATCCATTCTTTAAAATCTTTTTTGGACTGTGACTCCACTGAAATGCCTCCTCTTTTTTGTGAACTGTGCAAAATTACATTGAAATCACCACACATTATACAATTTATATTTAGATTAAGACTTAAATATGTTCTAAAATCCATCCATGCTTATTTTTTCTTTTGATTTGTTGTTGGACCATAAACATTAATAAGAAAAAAATTGTATTATTGCTGACACTTCTCATCTGACCTCCTTTCCAATTCCTATTATTGATCACATTTTCATATGTTACTTTTCTTGGGTCCCATATAACAGCCAAACCTCCAGACACGCCTTCATTAGGCATGTTACTTATTTTCCAAATGTCTAAATTCTTGCTGAAGTTACTTCCTACATCAAAATTTAATTTGGTCTCTTGTAACATAATAATATATACTTGAAATAATGTCAGACAATGCTTGATCAAGTATTTTTTTCTTATGGACATTCATGCCCCTAACATTCGATGTAATGACCTTCATTTACTTTTGGGAAGGTCGTTACTCTTCCTTACATGAAAAATTCAAGTTACCTTAACTTGATCTTCTGCTCCCCTTGACATATTGATCAATTCATTGATGGATTTACTTCCTCTCTTTTTAAGAATTTTGCCACATTCAGAGCTATTTTTATTAGAGCAACTAAGGGCCAGTCCCAATTTCTCAATGATATCAATGTTTGTATCTTGATTTAGGTCTTCCTCCTGTATACCAAAAAAGGTAACATTTTCTTTCATTTCCTTATCATCAAATTCTGTGACCTTCTCAAATTGTCCTTCCATATCCTTCCTCCGCTTGATTACTTCCAATGATTCATGCTCCCTATCCCTTAGAGAGTAAATCCTCATCATTTCATATATGCATTGCAACTTAGAGGGCAAGAGTTCTTCCTCTCTATTCTCTTTGATTTCTTCTTCCTCAAATCCTTCAGGGGTTTCTATCATTTTGTTTGTATTATCTAGATGGGAAATCACTTATAATGCCTTATCATTAACCTCCATTTGAATTTTAGCCTCCTCTTGGCAAGAAATGATCTCTTTCATCAACTCATTTAGGGTTTTTTTGTTCTCCAATAACATTTTTCTCAACTCTTCTTAAGAGCAAGGCTATTGGAAATAATTTAAGTTTTCATTATGGCTTTCAATAATAAAACCTCCAATATCCTCATTAAGCCTTTTGTAAATCCCCTCCACCTATTTAAACTTCTTCTTACTATAATCAGGTAATAATAGGATCAATAGAAACCTACAATAACATATAAAATCTCAACCACAAAGAGATTGTTAGAGCAATTAGTATTCCCAATATTCAAGAAAGGATGCAAGATAAATAATAAGCATAGTCAATCAAATATTATGAAATCAATTCAAAACATGAATATGCAAACCATAAAATCCTTCCTTGGTGTTCTCCTTCTCATTCAATGTGGGATCTTAGAATTGAGCTCAAGATCATGCCAACATAAGACTTCAAAGCAATTGTGGTTACCAAAATCAAAGGTTTGGCTCTCTATTTATAATATTTTAGGGGTTTCAACCAAGAATCCATGATTGAAGGGTTGATTGAGTGTGATTAAGGAGTTGACCTCAGAGTGAGTGAGAGTTCAACTGAGTTGATTGCTTGGTTTAACAGAATTGATTGATATGTCAGCAAATAGATTGGAGAGATGACTTGAATGGACTGGGGAGTTGACTGATTGCATGAATGAGTCAACTGACTGCATGGATTGGAAGATTGAATTGATGGAAGACTTAACTGTTTGTTGAGGGAGGAATTAACAATGTGGATTGAATAGTTAGGAGAGGGAATTGTGGAGTTAAGAGCTCTGATTGAAAAGCTAACTCAAAGTGAGTGTGATTTAGGATTTAGGAGGTTAATTATGATTTAAATAAGTAAAATATTATTTATTTGCACATGTGGAGATATTTTATAAATAAATAATTACTTATTTATTTATGAGAGGGATTGTTAGTAGTAATTAAATAAATATAATTTATTTAATCATGAGGGGAATAATTATTTTAATTAAATAAATATCATTTATTTAATCATGAGATAGAATTTGATTTAATTACTACATAAATACAATAATTGGGAGGGAACATTAATTAAATTTAGTTATTTAATTAATTATAATAAGGTAGGGTATAAATAAATAAGGTTATTTATTTAATTATATTATAGATGAATAGATGATGAATTAATTGTTTAGAAGTTCAATAATTAAAGTAATTAATTAAAATCACTTAATTATGGAGGGAGAAATGGTGATTTTGATCTTAGAATATGGTAGAATGACACAATTAATTAAATTTATTTAACAATTTAGGAAGAATGTTAGTAATGTCATTGTGTTAGAGCAATAGGCCATTTTTAAGTGTCTACATTTTGCCCCTCTTTGTTACAATGCATTTTAGGCATTGTTTCAAAGAATAATAAAAATTATGCCCCAGCGGGAATAATGTGACAATGAGGTAAATGATACCCCCTCGAGAGATTATTTGTACAAGAAATACATGAATTATCTCTTGAAAGAAGATTTAGATTAAATGATGCAAGAAAAGAATAATTAGTAAGAAGTGAATAATGTTGGTAGGTTGTGATGACTATTCGATCAATATTGGACATAGAAATTATTGATAAGAATCATGTCTAGTTTCAGGAAGGACCCATCCTATATAAGACTAGCTACAACGTCTGGTTTTAGGAAAGACCTACCCTATATAATACAAGCGACAACATCTAGTTTCAAGAAAGATACATCTTGTATAAGAACAATGATGATGGAATGCATGACCAATTGTTTTGACTGATTTGACCATTTTGACAAATAGATTGAGTGATAGAAGAGATTTCACTAATAGAAGAGATTTGATTGATAGAAGATATTAGTAAAGAAACTTTAGAAGATGATAGATAGGGGATGAAAGAATGATAATGAATTATTGATTGAAACCCTTAGTTTATAGTAACTAGAGAGCTTAATGCTTTGATAACCATGCTTTTGATTTCCAACTGATTTGAGCTATTTATTTATCATCATTGAGCCACTATTATTATAGCAAAAATGGATACCATCCTACCAAGATATGAAAGATCTAGGTACAATTATCCTCTTGCATTGAAAATGGGCACGCTGAACAAACAAGGAATGCAGGTCGATCCATCTAGGTCAAGCATTCAGAGTTGAGGTATGTGTGGTGTATCACAACCAAAATATCCATTGCTAAGTTGCAACTTGGATATTTGTATGTTGATGTTGAGGCCCTTATCACATACGCCTAGATTTCTCTTTTAAGACTTCACGAAAAATATTCCACAAACAAAAAACAAAGAAAAATAAGTCATGAACCATCATGGCATCTCTAAATCACTTTTGGACATCCTAGAGATGTGTAAGAACATGACTTGCGAAGATCAAGACATAACAAGACTAACTTGACTCAACAAGTTGTAGTTATATTGATTATGTGTATGTGGTTTTGCAATAGTTTGGACATTGAATTTTGACGTATTGTTGATGCTATCTGATTTCAAGAAAAAGGTACCTTGTCTAAGACTGCTCCATCTAATTTCGAGTGTTCTTTCGCTTGTCTAAGACAACATGATTTTTTGCAACATGATTTGTTGTGGAACTGATTGATAGATAAGGCAGTTTTGGCAGTGTAGTTGAGGACTTGTTGACTAGTTTTGACAATTTCGACTTGGTTCTATTGAAGCTCATATGTTTTGTATGTCATCACTCAATGCCTGGTTTTGAAATGCCAAATAATTGGTTATGTACGAAGGAGATTTATCACAAGATTTTTGTTGGTTTTTTTTCGATTTGTTTGGTTGTCTTCAAAAAATTTTGGATCTTTTGCAAATGATTTTGGTCCATCATAGGGTTTGTATGCTTGGAGTTGAGATATGTGTGGTGTATCACAGAAAGTGAAGGCTCTTATCACAAACACCCTAAACATGGTCACTTTTAGATGAATGTTTTTTATTTTTTTATTTATTTTTATTGTTTTGAAGGTTTTGCTATGTTTTTGGAGTTTTACAGTATGATTTTGTGTTGTTTTTGTTTTTTTAAAGGACTCTTTTTTAATTTATAGGAATTTTTTCAGATTTTTTTTTTTTTTTTGGTATTTTTTTCACAAATTTTTGTATTTTTTCAAGACTTGATGAATCACAACATTGGGGTGCCCCAGTTAGGAGAGAATGAGAATCTTAGTGTGGAATGGATATGATGGACTGACTTAGTGTGAAATATGATAGGATGTGCTAAGACAAAGATTAAATGAAAAATTTTAAGCCATGATGGTGATGACCATTGATTCTATTATAGGGAATACAACATAACGACATGCAATATTAGGTTGGAGACATGATAGGTGGTGGAGTATGATCTCTACACATGGCACTGGATTGCCATTTTTCACCATGGTACTTGTCCAAGGTGCCACCAAAGTGGTTTTCACCATAGGACAAATTTATTTGTCTTGTATTTCTATTTTTGTTTTACCAAAGATGCTTGATTGCCAGGTTTTCACTTTGGTAACCTTTTTTTTGGGACTACTCTAAGGGCTATGTATAGAACTTGCATAGATGAAAACTATTGATGGATTCTGGTAGAGGCTCTCCCTTTGATGTGGATATCTAATATGCTCCAGACCCATATATTGCAGTGATGATATAAGGACCCAACTAGTTTTCTTCAAACTTTCCTGGTTTTTCTCGTTCAACTTGGTTTATCTCATTTTCCATTAGAACCAAGTCACCCACTTCAAAAGACTATGATATGACCTTCTTATTGAAACTTCTCCTAAAGTGTGTTAGTTCACTTTGTCTTTTTTCATCTAGTAACTCTAGTTCTTGTAGTTGTGATACTCAGTATTCCTCATTTGAAATGATGTGCCGAAGGGATACTCGTAGTGAAGGGAGCTCGACCTCTATTAGAAAGATAGCTTTGGTACCATACACTAGTTAATATGGAGTGGCTCCTATGGGGGTACAAAAACTAGTGTGGTGTGCCCATAAGGCAGGGTTGAGTTGGAGGTGCCAATCCTGACCAGTGTCATTGATAATCTTTTTCAAGATTTTTATGATTGTTTTATTTGTATCCTTAGCCCGATCATTACCTTGGGGGAAGTAGCGTGAATAATAGCTATGATGGATGTGGAATTTGGCACAAATCTCTTTCATTTGTTTATTCTTAAAAGGGGAACTATGATTGGTGATAATGGTTTGTAGAACTCTATATCAGCTTATGATATAATTTAAGAGGAACTTGGAAATTTGTTTGCAAGTAGTATAGGTCATTGGGATTTCTTTGACCCACTTCGTAAAAATATTCAATGGCTACGATTATGTACTTATGACCATCAAAGGATAATGGGTGGATCTTGCCAACAAGGTCAAACCCCCACTGTGAGAAAGGCCACGATGAAGTAAGTGGTTGCAACTCCTGAGCTGGTGCATGAATGAGGTTCCCATGAATCTGACACTTTTTGCATTTTTGAACAAATAAACAAACATCTTTTTCCATAGTGGACCAATAATACCCAATTTTGAGAAGTTTCTTTGCTAAGGTCAAGCCACTAGAGTGGGCACCACAAATGCCCTCGTGTACTTCTAATATTACTAATTGTTATTCTTTTGAGTTGAGAAATCATAAGAGTGTACCATCCAGACTTTGTTTGTAGAGTGTATTGGCAATGATGGTGTAACAGGAGGCTCACCTTATTAAGGACTTATTTTGGTTACGAGATAATTTTGGAGGGACATTTTGGCTAGTGAGATAGTCATAAATGTCTTGGTACCAAGGGAATTAGGACCAACAATTTTATACACAACCTCAGACTTTGGGACCTCGAACGTAGGGACCATAAGTTGTTCTACCATAAACTCACATTGTGTCACCTTGGGCAACATGTCCAGCATAGAGCCTACAGTAGCCATAGCCTTTTTTTCCTTTTTTCTTATCCTAGGGATTTTCTCGAATGTTATCTTCTCAAAGTATACCTTCAAGTCTTCTGCCATAGTTTTGTATGGAATCAATTTATCATCTTTGGTGTTGTAGTTGTCATTGACTTGATTGATAATTAGTTGAGAATCCCCATAGACCTGTAGTTGTTGGATATCCCATTGGATAGTTCTTTTTATCCCAATGAGCAATGCTTCATATTCTGCTATGTTATTGGTGTTAATCAAACCTTAGCCTATAAGATCTAGGAATGGAATCTCCTTGAGGAGTTATGAAAACTATGCCAGATCCTGATCCTTTTTGTGTATGGGAGCCATCAAAATATAACTTCCATTATTTTTTCTCTTCTATAGTAAATATCCCTTCATTGGGGGATTCTATCAACATTGGATGAGCAGACGATAGAGGTGCATCTACCAGTTGATCTACAATTGCTTGGCCTTTGATTTCTTTTCTATCAACGTAGTCTATGTTGAACTCACTTAGTATCATGACCCATTTGGCGAGGCAACCTGTCAGTGTTACTTTTTTGATTAGATATTTTAATTGGTCTATCTTGGAAATGAGGATTATCTTGTGGCTCAACATATAATGTCTAAGTTTTTGTGAGGCAAAAACTACAGCCAAATATGCTCTTTCAATAACAGTGTAATTTGATTCATAAGCCGCAAGTGTCCGACTGATATATTATATGGCCCTTTCTTTTCCTTCTGAGTCATTTTGTACCAATAATGCCCCCAATGATTGTTCTGTTGTTGATATATACAATAGTAAGGGATGATCTAGAGTTAGTGCTACTAAGATTGGTGCTGAAAGTAGGTAGTTTTTTAGTATTTGGAAGGCCTCTTGACAATTCTTAGTCCATTCAAATTTTGTCTTTATGCAATAGGTACTGGAATGGGTGTAATTTATCTTCCACCTGTTATATAAACATGTTTACGGATTGTAACCTGCCTTGTAAGCTTCTCAAGAACTTTAGATTTGTTGGGGGAGGCATTGCAATTATAGCTCAGACCTTTTCTAGGTCGATCTCTATTCCTCTTTGGGAGACAATAAATCCCAACAAATTTCATGATGTGACTCCAAAGACACATTTATTTGGGTTTAGTCAGATTTTATACTCTTCAAGTCTATCAAATATTGGGGCTAATACTGATAAGTGTAAATTAATCTCTAGGGACTTTGCTAATATGTCATCGACATAATCTTCCATGGTGATGTGCATCATGTCATGAAATATAGTTGGCATTGCCCTCTGATATGTAGCTCCAAAAATTTTTAGCCCAAATGGCATGACACACCAATAATAGGTGCCCCTAGCACAAGTGAAAGTTATTTTGTGTTGATCTTCAGGTGCAATTTTAATTTGGTTGTATCCAAAGAAATCGTCAATCAGTGATAACATCTTATATCTAGAAGTGAGATCTACTATCATGTCAATATTTGGTAAGGGAAAGTCATCCTTTGGACATGCCAAATTCAAGTCTCGGAAGTCAGTGCAAATTCTTATGGTGCCACTTTCTTTTGCCACTGGTACTAGATTTGAGATCCAATCAGTATAGTCTATAGGTTTGATGAAACATGCATCCAATAATTTCTTCAGTTCTTCTTTGACTAATAATGCAATCTTGGGATGCATCTTGCAGAGTTTTTGTTTGTATGGCTTTGCCCCCAGCTTTAGTGGCAAATGGTGAAGTACTAACTCAGGATCTAATCCAGGCATGTCTGAGTATGAACACACAAAGTTAATTTGTTGATCTTTAAAGAAATAGATGAATTGCTTTTTTTCTTCTTCTGTTAATGACTCTACCAAGTGTATCAATCTTTATGTTCCTGAAGTGCCAATGTTTATTGTTTGAGTTTTCTCTGCTAGAAGAGGTGACCACTCTTTATTAATGGGAAGTATATCAATCTCTCCATCCTTGAGTGCCTCAGAGAGGTTTTCACCCTCAGATAAATCTTTTTTCTTTATTATTTTATGACAAGTGGGTGCCTTTCAATTTTCACCAAGGAGCCTTATGTTCTCTTTTTAACTTTTTTTACTAGAGGATTGATATAACTCCCCAAAGTATGTTGTTCTATCTAGTTCAATTATGAAACCTTCCTTGTGGTCCCCCATAGGTATGCTTTGTCTTAACCCAAAGAATTCAACAATAGCTTCATCATTCTCAAAGACATCTATGGTTGGTGGATTTTGTTGTTCCCAATCTATAAGGTCATGGTAAACCAAGGCTATGCTATCCTTGGTTAGGAAGGAAGAGATGCGAAGTTCTATTATGGTATTGATATATGAATCATTTACTAATTCATGGGTTTCAGATGAGGATAAGGAAGAAGACTCGGATCTATTCCAAAATTGTGAAATCCATGCTTTTTGATCAGTAAGTTTATCATGTAAGGATAGTCGAGCGATGACTTTTTCAAGATGAAGGGCATCTATAATACATGGGCAATCTCACTCATAATCATTAGAGTCTATGTCTAAATGGGACTCCTCAAATGTCTCAACTTCATTGTAAACACAAGCGTTAATATCACTAGGTAATGAGATATTCGAGATGCCCCCAACAGGTGGTCTATAACCTAAACCTTGATGCCTTGGGTTTTGAGTAGGAGCTATTGGCTCCACTATTCCTTGTTTTTTCCTTCCTAGACCTAAATGTCCATTGTACCCTTGCTTTTAGACTATAGTATATCCCCTTCCATATTCATGTACAAGGATTATGTGCTCTGGAGGTTCTTCATCTATATATAATGAGGAGGATAGATTATCTTCAATGATCTCTTCATTTATATCTCCCCATCTTACAAAATCTGTGGGTGGATAGACAATCATTAGTTTTTGCTTCCTGTCTAGAGGTTTCCTTGGTTTTCCATATGACTTGGGTGAGATAGGTAACTTTCCTACACAAAAGAAGTTTGCATAGGTGTATCCTCCACATCCATTTTCTTGTACTTGGATTTTTAGTTCTGATAAGGGTTCTTCTATTGATTTTTCCAGACTTGTGGGGTCTATTCTTTGAGAAGAAGAGAGAATTGATGCCTCTTGATTGTTGGGTACCTGATTTGAAATAACTCCTTTGAGATTGGTGCAATATAGAAAAGGGTCTCTATCACCAGGTATGGTGATTTAAATTCCATTATGAGGGAATTTCAAGCACTGATGATATGTAGATGGTACTTCCTACATGGAATAGATCCATGGTCTCCCTAGGAGCATGTTATAACCCAACTCTAGATCTAGCACTTGGAATACAGTGTCTTATGTTGTTGGAACCAATATGATTAGGAGACTTGTGATGCCCTTATAAGGACGTTCATCATCATCATATGCTCTTATTATGATCTTCTTGGTGATATATACACAACTCTCAGAATAGCCCAGTGCTTGCATCAATTTTAGGGTACAAATATTCAAACTTGCTCCTCCATCTATCAAGACTCATCTAATTTTGTGAAGGTGGATGAAAACTTCTAGGTGTAAAGGATCGTTGTGAGATGGTTTGTGTGCTGGAAGATCTTTTTCAGTGAAGACCACGTGATGTGGAGTGGATAGGTACCCTACCATGGATTGAAACTCATCAACTTCTAGATCTTTTGGGACATTTGACTGTTGTAAGGTTGTGTCTAAGATTGCTTTATGGTCATGTGAGATACAAAGCAATTCATAGATAGAGATTTGTGTTGGAGTCTTTTTTAGATGGTCTAGCAGATTGTACTGACTTGATGGTGGGATAGATGACTTACTGGGTATAACAGCTTTTGGTATGGCTCCTTGTACTATTATTTTGGTACGATGGGTGGTAACAACACAACTTGTTTCTAGACCTTAGATGGTGATAGTGTTTATGGTTAAATTAGGATCTGGCTTAGTGTAAGTAAGGTTTGCTTGGTTGTTTGTTCCTAAGGTAGAGGCCTTACTTTTGTCATGATTCATCAATGGGGTTTAGAAAACCTTATGGTCTTGGTTGGTGGTGTGAAAGTTTGTGACCACTTCGATCTCACCACAGTCGATGAAATCTTGGACAATGTACTATTTCAGTTGCATACAACCAAATGTCTTATGTCCCTTCATTCTATGATAGTTGTAATACCCATGGTCATCCCACCATGTTGGTTTTTCACAACCTTCATAGTGTCTTATCTCAGGAAAAGTGACAGAGTGTAATGTTCCGAACCAATTTCTGATATGTATTTCTAGATATTCAGTCCACTGTAGTAGTCTAATCCCAAACTATAGTGTACTTATTTGTTTAAACCTTATGGTGCTAGTGGTGTTCACATGATTGAAGATATTGTTTGCATCTAGGATTCGTTAATTTTTTTGTTACCAAGATTCTAAAAGTATGGATTAGTTGGGAATTGCATTTTTCCTCTACTCTTACACAATTTGTATTTCCAAAAACATGTAGTGAAATCAAACCAAAGACACATTTCAACTAAATGAAAGAAGCACGATTCTTATTTGAAAATTAAACACACATTACATTGCTAAATAAAGGAAGAAACCACCAACCTAATACACCATATTGGGCAGAATGAATGTGTTACACAAATGAATGATGCATGTTCCAAATACCATCCTATGAAGAGATGCTAGTGGTTAATTGTCCCAACAACCTGCCATGAACTCTAACTGACTAAACCTGACCCGTGTGGACTCTCTAGCTCGTATCAATGTTGTTGTAATAGCTCCAAAGCTAGGTGGCTATGCCACTCTTACTAAGGTCAGGTGCGTGAGCCCGAGTGGAGACTCGTGTGCTTACAACACACTCACGATTTGAAAGAAAACCACGCCACTACATCTAAGCTCCCTTTTTGAACACACTCCTTGTGTCGGCTGAAATGCATAGAGTTATCTAGCTCGACTAGGCACAATTTGTGACTTGAAGATAGTTAGGAGAAGTGCCAAGGGGGCGTGTACATACTAGCCATTGCATGAAGATTTACTGGTGTTATGCTTTGCCAATGAACTTCCTTACTGAAATCCTGTACGATATTTCAAGACCCTCTTTGAAACAAAACAAATGCAGACTGCAGGTACCTAAATAGATGAGACCGTGAATGACATCACTGATATCCTTTAGTCACCTTGCTAGTGAAGTTTGCTACTGAATGTAGCTGAATAATTATGAGAACATGAAGTTCGAGAGATATCCACTAAATATCAAGATTGTCTTTGAATCCCAAAGTAGATTCTGAATAAATCTACCCCAGATAGAAAGTCAGGTTTGCGTCTAACTTTCTTCAGATTTCCTAGAGGGTTTGTGTCCTTGGAAATAGTCAGTCACAAAAAGCAACTATAACACTTTTCTTTTATTTTATATTTTCTCATGGTGCTTTTTCCAAGATGTAATTTTCATTTTTATAACCTCAAAGTGAGTGCAAGTACAATGAACTAAGCCATGTGGGATAAAAGCTCACTTAAGTCACTTTCATAACATAAAGTAACTTTATAAAATAAAGTGACTTTATAATAAGACATAAAGTGACTTTATAACACACTTTATTAAATAAAGTGATTCTAACTATAGAAACAGAGCCCAAAATATAAATATTTGCCCACGCAAACCTGTGACTGTTGGCATCCTCTGAAATGAGGCCATTAGTCTATCCAGATGGATAGATGGACTAATCAGGCATCTAAATAGCCTACTGCCGAAAAGGGGACATTACATGAAGTGTATTTGTATTAGTTTCTTCATGATTGTCTCAAGAGGTTCTGCAAGAGGCGTAAAATCTCAACAAGGAGTGGGGTTCCTTCTTGCATAACTTTGTTGGGTAGTAGTATATGCCCATTCTAGATTTTTCCTTGGAGTTGTGTTGTTAACATTATGGGTTGTTGGTTGGATATGTTGGATTGGTGTTGGTGCTTGTACACATAAGACTGTTTGTGCCATTTTAGCATTGACAACCCCATCATTTTTCACATTCTTATTTTTGGACCAGTATCTAGTTTTGTCATAAGGTGTTGGAGTAGTGGTCTCTTTTTTTATGATTCCCTTCAAGGTGAGGGATCTTTCTATTTCTAGCCCTTTCTGGGCTAGTTCTTCAAAGGTCTCAATGCGCGAGGAGTTAAGTTCACACATTAGGTCTACTTGACAATTTTCAATGAACACGTGGATCTTTTCTTTAATTGGAACATGGAAGGATGCCTTGAAGGCAACATTTCTCCAAATTTTTAGGAAAGAGGCAAAGCTCTCTCTATTATTTTTCTTGGTTGTGCAAAGATCCATCAATGTTACTTCCATGATAATGTTGTGTGAATAGTGTGATATGAATTTTTCTACTAGTTTGTTCCACATCCTTATCCGAGGAGAGAGTCTAGAAAACCAATCCATGGATGTACCACTGAGACTGCATGGAAAAAGTCTCATAAGATATGTGTCATTATGAGCAACTTCCATGCAAGTTGTAAAAAACTCCCTTATGTGATTGTGGGGATCACCCTTTTCCTTGTACCTATTAAACTTAGTTGTGACAAAATTGGTTGGAAAAGGTGGCATATACAATGTCTTATCAAAAGGATAAGGACTAAGGTCTATTGTGGTGTAAGACCTTTTAGAAGTGTCTATTTGTAGATTCATGAACTGTTGCTAAAGGGTTTGTGACTATTGAGCAAATAGATACATGGTAGTTGGTGTAGAAGGCAGTGCGTTAGGGTCACCAAACCGGGCTCCACTATTTTGGGATGCTACATGTATATACGGTGGTGGAATATGACGAGATGCTAGGGTGTATTGAGGTACTGAGATTTATTGAGATGTTGGATTATGCTGAGGTATTGGTGTCTACTAGGGTGCTGGATTATGCTGAGGTACTGGTACATGTTGGGGTGTTGGATTATGCTAAGGTGCTGGTATCTACTGGGGTGTTGGATTATGATGAGGTACTAGAATGTACTGGGATGATGGATTATGTTGTAATACTAGATTATGTTGGGGTTCTAGATTGTGTTGAGGTATGGGATTATGTTGGGATGTTGGATTTGGAACGTACTGAGATGTTTGGTTTGGTTGAGGTATTGTTGTAAGATGGGAAGTGTTAAGCCCACTTGCCATCATATTTTGGATGAAACTAACAAACATTGTTGAGTAATCTATATTAGTTGGAGGTGCCCCTTGATTGATTTGGGGATGTCCTGAATTGGAAGAGACATCTAACGGGGCACCACTAGGAGGCTTTGGTTGAGGTTCTCCTAGTAGGGGTAGCCCCTGCTTTGGTTGGGGAATTGTGTTGGAGGAACTTGCTGCCATCATTTGTGAAATAATCATAGGATGAGTCGAGGACAATATAGTTGGTGTTGATGTGGTAGTGAGTGTAGCAGATGTAGATGGAAACCTAGCAAATAAGGGATTGGTGTACTGGATCCCTAAGGTACTGGAAGATGTGGTAACTTGGGAAGCATTTTGTGTGGAGCTGGTGGATGGGATGCTTGAACTAAGTGGTAGGGGTGTTGTTGAGGCTACCCAAGATGGTGGTACATGTATGTCTTCCACTATGGTGGATGTGTCAAACCCAACTGGTAATTTAGCACCTTTTTATATGAGCATGTGAAGGTATTTGTTTGAGTAAGCCTCTATCATGGATTCTAAAATTTATTTCATCTTCTCATCACATAAACCATCATCGATCTCTTCTTTCGTACATTTGGCTTTGATTTTTGTGGGGGTTAATTCACCTAGTGTTTTCTCCTAGCATAAAAATGTCTCGGGATTGCTATAGTCGAGTACCAATGTTCTTGGTGCAAATTTAATTTCCTGATGGAGATCATGGTCGGGGATTTGATTTTACTCCATTGTGTCCTTACTCTTCTTCGATCATGTGTTTGACATATGCAATTCTATGATGAATGCAGGACAACTAAGGAAAATAAATTCTATCTTTTTTAGAGTTTTTAATATGGGATGATAATGCAAACTAGGATGGATAATCAAATATGATGTCTAAGGTGTAAGTAGCTTACCCTAAGAGAGATTCTATAAACTTAAAAGGTAAACCCTCTAAGAAAAGACCAAAATGATAATGAGGACTATCTTGACACCAAAAGGTAGGATAAAAGTGATAAATTATGGAAATAGTGTCTGTCTAAGATAAATATTAACTAAAATGACAAGGTGCCTATGCTGAGGCTAGTAGATAAAGATAATGTTGACAATGTCAAGTTAAAATGCAAGAGCACTATAGGAATGTCCTAGGAAAATTGACCCTATAGTTTAAAAAAAAAGACTCTAGGCCCTAAGAGATGCATGCTATGTTTATTTGATTTTTTTGATTTTGGAGACTAATATGTGTAATCACCTAAAATTGGGCTAATAGAACCTAAGGCCCTATTTGCCCTTAATTTGGTATGTAACCTTAATTATGTTAATTTGATCCCCGATCATTAGCATAAACTCCCCAAAAATTCAATAAACCCTATCAAATTCTAAATCAAGTATTCATTACTAATGTCCAAGCAAAAATCAAAGCTATTCACTCTAGGCCTATTTAATTAATTCAATCCCATCAAATACAAAGGCTAGAGTTATTAATTAAAAGAAATGCATAAATGCCTCTAAAATCAAACAAACACAACAAAAACAAATCAAATCAAAGAGGCTCTCACATGGATCATGGATCAAGCTAAGATGCATCTTAACCACTCCTCACAGATGCATCTCAACCATTGAATCTCTTCAGTCTTCTATAAAATAGAATTTTCAAAGGCTTCTTCTCTTCTTCTACATGTTTTGATGTTTTTCTAAGGCTTAGACTTTTTGCATACTTGCTTGTGAATTTGAGGCTTCATAATCCATGATTATTGAACTCTCATGCTTGGAGGATTTACCCACTAATGCTTTATTTGGTAGTTGTTTCCATCTTTTCAAGATCTGAGTAATTAGCAAACACTTCAAGTTGGGTTAAAATGAAAAGAACTAGGATTTCATGCATTATTTTGGTTCCATGCATTTGTTCTTGAATCTCTCATTTTAGTGTAGATTGTCACTGTTTTAGGGGTCAAATCTGAGAGAAAACTAACCCTTATTTCATACTCACATTAATTAGAGAGCAATAAGATGCTTTTGCTTGTTAGCTTTTTCAATTAAATCCTTATTAATCTCTAACAAGTGATGTTATTATCCTATTGAAGTGTTGTGTTGCAGGTGACAAACTTACACACACATTTCTGGCACCCACCGTGGGGCCGAGCCCTTGATTTTTCAATTTTTTGTCATTTTAGACTAAATATCGTCGTACAAAATTTTTCCAAAGGATCTCTTTTGGGAAGATCATCCGCATTTGGTAAATCCAGGATTACATCCTAGATTCGTGGATCGCATCTGGAAACAAGGTTGCACCTGTTTGAAATATAGGATCACATCTTGTAGATCTGGATCGCATTCGGGAAATGGGGTCACATTTAGGAAATAGGGTCATTTCTAGGAATTAGGGGGGGGGGGGAATCTAGGATCACATTTAGGGTTTTTTATTACATTTTTGGGTTTTCTGATTCCTACCCAATTTCATTGTTTATGTCTTTGATTTTTGGCAGCCTAACTGTGGTTTTGCAAGTTGAAAAGACAGAAAATTCAAATACTATCTTGTGCTTTTGATTTGTTTTAAGGATAAAATGAACATTATGCTTTTGTTTTTTAGCACTTAATGATAATTTGATTCCACTTTGTAAACCAATTAGAGAACTATGCACTTTTCTCCTTGAGAGAAAATTAGAAACTTAAAAATTGGCTTATATTTTGGAGTTAAGTTGAGGAATGAATGCTAATGATTTGCATAATTAATTTTCCTTGAAGCATTATCTTTGATTTTGGATTTTCTAACCAACTAATAAGCTAATGGGTGAACTTGGTGTTTTTGATTGATTTTGAAAGCTTAACGGTTGTTTGCAGGACGTTTGCCCAAGACCAAAAATAAGAAAAGACTACTAATGCTTGTCATGCAAGTTGCCTCTAAAGCAAAATCGACAAAAGAACTTCATGCTTGGTTTTTATAGGAATCTTAAACAATTTGAGATCAAGTTACAAATCAACTAGATGATTATGCTCTTTTCCCCTTGAGGGAAAACTAGAAACTCAAATGTTGGCTTGCTATTTGGCATCAAATTAGAGTAATTGAATTCTTATTATGCATGATGTGTTTGGGATTTATGGTATAAGTTAGGATATTATGCTCTTCTCCTTCATGGAGAACAAGAAATCCAGAGCTTACTATCATTTGTCCATTTACTTTATTGTACACCTTTAGAGGGCCTGCCAGTTGAGGAAAAAATCTCCCAGGAACGACCCAAGTGGGGACAAGTCTTACGCCGACTCTTCCACCCCACTAGAAAATTTGATGCTTCCTTGAGGCTAAATCCTTGGAAGACATGATTTATCTTGTCTTGGGAGATTGATGATCAATCCCAATGACTGACTTGGATTTCATGTAGAGTGGAGCCGCTTTAATCTCGCTTCTCGATACTACACACTTTTAGGTTCCTATAGGGTTAACAGCCTCAATCCTGCTTGCAGGACTATGGGAGATAATTGTGAATGGATGCCTTCATTAAAATCTCTATGTTAGATACCACCTGGATCACCCTCGAAAGGTTGTTATCACTTGTGCGAGGCAAATAGTAATTGCCCCAATAAATTCACCATATCGAGCCCCCATTGACGTTAACACTTGGCAAATATGGCCTCCAATATCCATTGCGTGTTATTGGACTATGATATAAGGAGGAGTCTTTGGGTGTGTTCCTAAGTCAGTGAACAAGTGGTTTCAATCTCTACCTAGTATAAAGCAGGTTAGGTGTGTCTGATTAAAACATTGTCTTGATGTCTTATAAATACAAACTCAGTTAATTCCTCCCAAATGAACAAGCACACAACATTTACAAGCACTTGAAAATCACTAGAATCTGACAAACATGACACATTTTCTAAGAAAAAACTAAATTTGCAAATTCCTGGTCATCATAAGATCGCATCCGACATTCCAGAGTCGCACCCTGTATCTTGAATCGCATCTGTTCAAATCCGAGTTGCATTTAGTATCCACACCATTTCCTGGATTGCATCTGGTGAACACACTATTTCTCACGTCGCATCCAGTATTTCTTGAGTCACATCCGGGGTTCCAATTTGTTTGCCAGTCACTGTTTAGGATTGCATCTAGGACAAAGAGCATTTCTGTACATCTTAGAAATAAAATTTTCACATTTCCAGATACCCATTTGGCCAATTAGTAGGTTCCTGTTGCCAAAACACGGTCATCTGATAACCAGAAAGAGTCATCTTTGAGAACATCCTGTCACCTTGCATAGTTTGAATCTTCATTGTCCCATTGTGAAGTCAATTTATCCAATTAGTTACAAACAAGTTCTCAGCTCATAAACAAGGCACTTAAACACCCTTTGACGCTGAAACTTTCACTTTCAAATCCACTTGCACTTTGGTTCCCAACTCATAAGCAGGGCATTCTAACCCCATTTGACATTGGATCCATAAAGACATTTAAAACCTACTCTTGCATCCTTGGATTCACAATCAGACATTGCAAACTATCAGACCCACTCTTAAACACAAGACACTCATTGGTTCCTCAATCTAGTTTTCATGGTTGTTACCAGGCACAAAACTTACAATTTTGAAACAAACCCATTCTCAGAAGGAGAACCCATATTCACATTGGAAATAGGAGAAACATCAAGACTCAATCCCTTGTATGGTGCTACACCTAATACTACTTATATAGCAACACTCGAACCAATAAACATGAATGATCAAGGTGAATACTGATGGGATGAAAGATTCCATGCACAAAATGAACAAGTAGAATGTGAGAGACAAAAATAAAAAGCCCAATATGATGATGATGAGGAAGATATGGATGATGATGCAGATCCCACTGAACAAGAATACAATAGAGCTTTGAGAAGCAAATGATTTCACAAAATTCTTGAAAGAGCCTTGGAAGAAAACAAAGAGAAATACTTCTTAGAACTTGCTTCCCGAGGTGTGAAATTACCCAAGGACTATGATGTAGATCAACTCAAACAAAAGGTGGATCTTAGTCCTATGTCAAATCTAAATAGACAATTCCTTTCCATGAAAGCGGAAATTCAAGAACTCAAGGAATCAAAGGACAAACCAAAACAATAATATTCTTTAGAGCACATATGTCCTTTCCCTTTTGACAAGGGACTCACAATGGTTCCATTTCCTAAAAATGTTACAATACCAAAGTATGACAAATACATGGGAGATTCTGACCCTCAAGATCATGTGAGGGAGTTTTGTACAACTAGTATGGAGTTCATGCATGAACAAACATACCTCATGAGGCTATTTCCATGAAGCCTAGGTGGATAATCTATAGAGTGGTTTTCTAAATTACCTATTGGAATCAAGACATTTGATGAATTAGTGCAAAAATTCATACAACACTACTCCTACAACATCCAACACACAGTCACCATGTTGGATTTATGCAACACCAAACATAAAATGGGAGAATCATTCTTGACTTTCCTACAAAGATGGAGAAAAATATTTGCACGATATGCTAGGGAAATACCTAAAAATGAAAAGATGGATATCTTCATTAACAACTTGGTTCCATAAATGAACTTCCCAATTCAATTACAAGGACCACCAAGCTTTGACAAAATGATTGATAATGCTCTCAAGATAGAGGAAGTTCTAATCAAGAAAGGTGACATTACTATTCATAAGGAACATAAGGACAAGTCCTATCCCACTAAGGACAAGTACAAATATGCAAACAAGAAGAAACATGTGGTTAATGATGGAGTGGTTGATACTCTTAATCCAAAACCCAAACCAGATGTTTTCAATTTGACAAGTCTTCAAACAAACAAGAGTCTAAATCCTACTGTGACTCCAAAGATGAACAATACTTTCAACAAACCTCGAAGAGAACCTTGGGCACCATGGCGTAAGAGAGCATTTACTCTATTGGGAGATACCTTGGAAGTGGTTTTAAAATCACTTGTGGAAAACAACATCATTACAATTCCTGAGCCTGGAAAGCCTTGGGATCTAGAAGATAAACCCAAGTGGTGGAATGATAATGACTATTGCGATTACCATCATAATAAAGGACACACCACTAATAATTGCTTAAAATTGAGACATGTTATCCAGGATCTTATTGAACAGGGAAAAGTCAAGGTAGATGGACATCACACGAACAATGATCACAAGGCATTTCAAACCCCACTACCTAACTATGAAAAAGGAGAGACTTCTAAGAGAAATAAGATTAACTACACCTACATTGATAGTGACAATGTAACCAACATGATGGAACCATGTGAATATTCCATCAACATGATCACTCTCAAAGGAGTAAAGAAAAAAGCTGAATCTACAAATGCTATAACACGAAGCCAAGAAAAACTTACTCTTAAGGGAGTTTCAGCATCTAACACACCACCTACAATAGCAACAACATCTAAACAAGTGGTTCCATCTCCAAAATTTAACCTTGTGGAACAATTGCAAAAGACACCCACACATATATCTATTCTAGAGTTGTTGAAAATCTCCCCTAGTCATAGGGAGGTTCTTGATCATGCCCTATTGAGCACCAATGTACCAAAAGACTTAGATGTGGATAGATTCCAGGCCATGGTTGGTCACATGAGTTCCCTGCATTACCTATCTTTTTCAGAAGAGGATGATAAATCTTCAAACTAGCCACAAAATCAGCCCTTTCATTTAGAAGTTCTCATTCATAAACACCGATTCAAGCGTGTCTTGATAGATGGAGGTGCCAGTTTGAAAATTTATACTTATAATTTGATAAAACAACTAGGTTTCTCAGAGCATGCAATTGATCCTAGGAGAAAGATAACAATCAAGGTGTATGACGAGGAAGAGAGATCCTTTAAAGTATTGGTTGTCTTACCCATCAGAGTATGGCCTATAGAGCAAGATGTCCTTTGTCAAGTTCTTGATTTACCCCTTGCTTACAACATTCTTCTTGGGAGACCATGGATACATTCAATGCAAGCAGTTCCTTCCATGTATCATCAATGCCTAAAGTTTCCTCGTAATGGAGTGGAGGTGACTATTCCAGTGGATACCACATATACTTGTAATAACCTCAAACAAACTAAAAGCATGGTTCCCCATAACAAATAAGGGTCCACCAAGGCAGAGACATCTAAAGAAATGGTCTCGAGGAGCTTTGCTAAGAAGATCAATATTCAAGAAACAAACATGGGAGAGTATAAAATAGATCTTGCGGCATCTTTGACAGATCTTCCTATATCTCCTAGGACATAAGGGATGCCCTCATCTACATTTACACCTTCTAATGGAAAAACTTTGACTATACATGAAGGAACTGGAATGGTGAAAGCAAAGGTAACCCTAGAAGAAGAGAATGAAGAGAAAGTTGTTTTGCAATGGCTTTACAAAGAACCCGAAGTAGATGGGAATGTTAAACATGTTGAAATCTCTTCAAGCAAATATGGGAAAGGATATGAGCTTATGAAACAAATGGGGTACAAAGGCAAATGACCATTGGGACAAAACAACAAAGGACTAGTGGAGCCCTTACACATGGATTTTAGAAATCCTAAGGACAAGACTGGACTAGGCTTCAGAGAGACTAGATTTCATCCCACAACAGAAAAAGGTCTTGTATTTGATAGATCACGAGACTCTGATGATGAAGAAGAAGTGGAAGGACAACCCATTTCTTATGAAAGATTGTTACTCTTACAAGGGGACCCAGATGTTACATTCCTTGGTACAAGTCTTGAACAAGAATTAGAAAGAGGATAAGCAGATGAACCTGATGAAGAGCAAGAACAAGAACCTATTATCTTTGATACACCCTACTTTGATGAAGAGCCCGAAGTAATGAATCCACAAGAACCATTGCAAGAAGAAGGGAACCATGCTAATAAAGAAAATGAGATGCCTATGACTATTGCCCACTTTTTGGGAGTCTCAGATTATAGTCAAGTGGATTCGCATGAGTATGAATGGGATGTCCTTTCTGATGCCACCATGGACATAGAAATAGATGTGATACACAAGTTTTCTCCTAGAGTCTTGATTGAAGAAGGAGAAAGTTCTAATGTTAGATCACTAGAGTTAGATCCACATAATATTAACACAAACTCTAATAATAACGAATCTGACTCTAATAATCCTAACACTTATCTAGAAGAAAATTTAATAGATGATGTTTTGCAAGTTATGAGTGATGATAACAATGTGGTGCTGTCTCTTGAACCTATTGAATCTTTGTCCTTGAAATACCCCAACTTGATAGACTGGGATGAGCCTACAAACACAAGCTTGCTATCCTTTGACAATGACTATTCCATAGCCTGTTATCTTAATGCTTGTGAACCATTCCATTCTTCCACCAGCATAATGAGAAAACTCATGATTGAAGAGGATACCAAGTTTCTCAGTCTTAAAAAGAAAAACAAAAAGAACAAGAGATCTGATGGTGAAAACCACTTGGTGGTAGTATCAGACCCTATAAGAGAAAAAGAAAAAGATGCATCCAATGGTGAAAACCTCCTTGAGGCACCAAAGGGTGGGATGCTTGATATCCTCCCAGATCATTTCCAATAAAGATCCTTAGTTCTAATTGAACCAACACAACCCATTAATTTGGGAATGACAGAAGCTCCTTAGTTGGTCCACATAGCTCAATCATTGACAGAAGATGAGAAAATCCAATTCACTGATTTCTTCAAAGAAAAGAAGATCAACTTCACTTCATCTTACTCAGATATGCCTTGATTGGATATAGATTTGATTATGCACCATTTGTCTATTTCACTAGATATAAAACCTGTCAAGCAAAAATTTAGAAAAATGAATCCACATGTCGCATTGCTAGTAAAAGCAGATTTGGAAAAACTATTGAAAGTTGGGTTCATTAGAGCAATTGATTATGCAGAGTGGGTCTCCAATATAGTTCATGTTTCTAAGGCAGACAAATCAATAAGGGTGTGCATAGACTTTAGGGATCTCAACAAGGCTTGTCCTAAAGATGATTTTCCACTTCCAAACATAGACATGATTGTGGACTTAACAACAGGTTATGAGATGTATTCCCTAATGGATGAATTTTTCAAGATATAACCAGATCAAAATTTATCTTGAATACCAAGAGAAAATGGCGTTCACCTGTGCATGGGGAACCTATTGTTGGAATGTGATGCCATTTGGTCTCAAAAATGTCGGTGCCACATATTAAAGGGCAATGACCACAATCTTCCATGACATGATGCACAAGAATATGGAAGACTATGTTGATGACACTTTGGCGAAATCAAGAATAAGGACTACACACATAGAGGATCTGAGGAAAATCTTTGATAGAATGGAGCAATTCCAATTACGACTTAATCCTAAGAAGTGTGCATTTTCATCTGGAAAACTCTTAGGATTCATAGTTTCAGCTAAGGGAATTGAAGTGGATCCGGCAAAGGTGAAAGCAATTTTTTAAATGAAACCACCAAAGACCATTAGTCAAATAAGAACCTTACAGGGCAAGCTACAATCCATAAGAAGGTTCATATCTAAGTTGGTTGATAAAGCACAACCTTTCACAAAATTGATGAGGAAAGGAACCACATTTACTTGGGATGCGCAGTGTGAGGAAAATTTTACCCAAGTCAAGAATTATTTGATGAATCCTCCAATTCTAATGGCGCCAATCTATGGCAAACCTTTGTTTCTCTACATATCAACCACAAATACATCACTAGGGGTGTTGCTTGCACAAGAAGATGAGACCAAGAAAGAAAGAGCCATATATTATATCAATAGAACCTTGGTCACATATGAATTGAACTATTCAATGATTGAGAAGGCATGCTTAGCAGTGGTGTTTGCATCCCAGAAGCTGAGACACTATATGTTAGCACACAAGGTGAAATAAATAGCTAAAATTGATCCACTTAAGTACTTATTGAACAAAGCAATGCTGGCAGGGAGACTTGCTAAGTGGGTCTTGATCCTAAGTGAATTCGACATTGAGTATGTGGATAGGAAAGCCATTAAAGGGTAAGTGATTGCTAATCAACTTGCAGAGACACCATTAACTGATGATAAGCCATTACTTGTGGAATTTCCAAATGAATCTATCATGCACCTAACAGAACATCCCTGGAAAATGTACTTTGATGGATCCTTCACACAACAAGGATCAGGAGCCAATTTCTTATTCATTACACCACAAGGATATAAGATCCCAAAAGCTTATAAGATGATATTTCCATGTACCAACAATATGGTAGAATACGAAGCTCTTGTGAATGGGCTCAAGCTTGCAATAGAGTGGAAAATCATTGAATTACACATCTATGGGGATTCACAACTTATCATCAACCAAGTGAATGGGGATTATCAAACTAAGGATGAAAAACTAATGCCCTATAAAACAATAGTGGATGACTTGAAAAAGTACTTTGTCTTCATTACCTTTTAGCAAATTTTGAGATTAGAAAATAGAGCAATTGATGCGATGGCTACTTTAGCATCCATGTTACAGTTAGAAGAACACCAATTTCGCTATGACTTCCTGGTGGAAGAACTCCCTTTCCCAGCTTATGACTCTCCTGAATGCCAAATTGTTTATGCCCTTGAAACTCAAGTGTTGTCCAGATATGCCTCTATCTATTCCTATCTCAAAGACCAAAGCATTCCCAAAGGCTATTCTAGAAATGAAAAAAGATCCCTCATAAGAGCAACATCCCGATACGTAATCATCATTAATGATTTGTTTAGACATAGTCTAGATGGCACGCTTCTTAGGTGTTTAGAACATGAAGAGTCTAATCACGTACTAAAAGAAGTTCATGAAGGTGTGTGTGGATCACACTCAAATGGTTTTTCGTTAGCTAAGAAACTCTTAAGGGTTGGATACTATTGGCCCACTATGGAGAGAGATGCTATCCACTTTGAAAAAACTTGTAAGAAATGCCAGATCCATGGTAACCTCATACATGCACCAACTAGAGAGTTGATTCCTTTTATAACACATTGGTCATTCCAACAATGGGCCTTTGATTTGGTTGGTCAGATCTACCCCAATTCATCAAGCAGACACAAATACATCATCACCGCAACTGAATATTTCACAAAATGGGTGGAGGTTGTTCCATTGTCCAATGCCACAGGAAAACAAGTTTTAATGTTCATCTTGAATTACATCATTTGCCATTATGGCATACCCTCATCGATTGTGACTGACAATGGGGGACAATTCAAGAACAAAGACATAGATGAACTGTGTCTACAATTTAAAATCACTTAGCACTGTTCCTCAATCTATTACCCTCAAGGTAACGAACAGGCTGAGGCATCAAACAACAATATTCTAAAGATCTTGCATAGGACATTAAACAAATCAGGAAGGGATTGGAACTTGCAAATCAATCCAACATTGTGGGCTTATAGAACAAGCATAAGAACACCAACTGGTGTAACTCCATTCACACTAGTTTATGGATCAGAAGCAGTCTAACTAGTTAAGGTAGAGATTCTATCACTAAGAGTATCACTAAAACATCTAGTGACCGATGAAGATTATAGAATCTCTAAACTACAAGGGCTTGAATTGTTAGATGAGCACAGACAACAGGCGTTTGATAATCTCAAAGCTTACCAAAAAATAATGTCAAGAGGATATAAAAGAAGGTAAAACCTAGAAGTTTTTTTTAGGGGATCTAGTTCTCAGAGAAAATCCTAAAAACCAACAACATCGAGAACAAAAGGGAAAATTTGAACCCAATTGGTAGGGTCCCTTTGTCATTACAACAACATTTGGATCAGGAGCCTATCAATTGGCTACGCCTGAAGGAAATGTTTTACTAGATCCCATCAATACTCTACATTTGAAAAGGTTTTATGCCTGATATTCTCGGGGAAGCTCTTGTACAATGAAAAGAGTCCTGAAAAAAGTTAAAAAAAATAGCAAAAATGGATCCTGAAAAAAATCAAAAACATTGGAAAAAGTTCTGAAAAATGACTATCTTGGTGAAAACCTAGCAATAGGCGCCTTGATGTGTCAACAAAAAAAATCAGAAAAGAGAAAAATACAAAAAAAAAATAGAAAATAAAAAAGAACAAAAAAATTGGAAAAGAGAAAAAGTGTCTTGGTGAAAACCTGGTAAATAGGTGTCATGACAGCAAAAATAGAATAAAACTTTGGCCAAGTGGTGAAAACCTGGTAAACAGGTGCTACTTGTAATCAACACTCTATCTATCAAGACAATGCTTACACCTTTGGCCTATGTAAATATCAGTTTGTAAATTTCCTTTGGTCACTTTTGTGACACGCCAAATCCTAAGAGAACTATCAGAGAATTGTGCCTTCCTAAGACTAGAATCTGTCCACATTCAGGTCCTAGGTAAATTGTTTTTCCTAGGGGGTATTGATCAAATCACATTCATTGACAGGATGTTGCATCTGCAATGACAATAAACTATGAACAACGATATTTTTCAATACCACCATCATTTGCAATGACAATAAACTACAAACAATGGTATTTTTCAATACCAACATTGTCCTCAATTGACTATAAACTATGAAAAATGGTGTTTTTAAATATTAATCAACTGGATCTAAAATGTGTTTCTCAACACAACGTCATGATGAAAATAGTGTTTCTAAACACTAAAACAGGTGAGACGCTTATGGATGAAGAAATAAATCTTTGATTTATGATAGTTCTTAAAGCATGTGTTTGTAAGATGAATCAAAAGTGTTTTCAAACACTATAACCACAATTGTCTATTTCTATTATGCAAATACAATGAACATGTTAAAGGACAATGAACTTTTCTTATTATCATTTTTTTATGGTTATGTTTCCTCGAGTAACTCAATGATGTCTACGGACTAAGAGAAACAAGGACTGGGGGCATAACATTTTCTTTGTCTTCTGTTTGTGGTGATAAATCCAATGATCTTAGATGATCATAAGGAATGGGTGTCTACTATAAGTGCCTTCACCATGTAGTGGAATGCCATGTATACCTCGACCTGTTTCTTATGAAAGCCTTAGTGAGGTTGGATTTATTTCCTTGCATGTTTAAAAACTAACAAAGATAAACTATTTCCTAGTAAAGTGCATGGTAAATTGGATTATACCCTAGGATATGAATACAAAATGATCATTGTGGGTATACATTTACACATTATGCACTAGAAAAGAAATAGTTTAATATCAAACAGGAAGTAACTGACAGGACATTCTAGCTAAGTGCTTTAATGTTTAGGTTGTCTTCCAACATGACAAAATAAAAAGGATGTATTCATATTTTCAAGATTGCTAAATCTATTGGTGAAAATGGTACTATCCTAATGAGGTCCCGTTGAGAAAGGCTCTGTGATGAAAAACAACCCGCTTTGAATAAATAGTGATTGTCCTAGGTATCTTAGGTGCATTTCATTGGTTAACTGCATTAGAGTTCATTTTAGTTACATATCATATTAATTTGCATTAGGTTCATTTAGATGCATTTCATTGTCTTTAGTTGCATTGAAGTTCATTTTAAATTACATTCATTTTAATTTAGT